>CM037075.1:6965327-7210327 GCA_020882685.1 Aphelinus atriplicis
GGTAATTTTGGTTGGAGCGCCTGACCCTGGACCCGAACGATGTCCAGGTAGCCAGGGTACCCAATGACGGTGTTCCAAGGGTGCGCTCCTGGTATTTTTGGTTGGAGTACCTGACCCTGGACCCGAACGATGTCCAGGTAGTCAGGGTACCCGATGACAGTGTTCCAAGTGTGGGCTCCTGGTATTTTTCGTTTGAGGACCTGACCCTAGACCCGAACGAAGTCCAGATAGTCAGGGTTCCCGATGACGGTGTTCCAAGGGTGCGCTCCTGGAATTTTCGCTTGAAGCAGCTTACCCTGGACCCGAACAAAGTCCAGGTAGTCAGGGTATCCGATGATGGTGTTCCAATGGTGCGCTCCTGGTATTTTTCGTTGGAGTACCTGACTCTAGACCCAAACGATGTCCAGGTAGCTAGGGTACCCGATGACGGTGTTCCAAGTAGCTGACTCTGGACCTTAATGATGTCCAGGTAGTCAAAGTAGTCAGCTTTCTCAAACAAAAATACCAGAAGCGCATCCTCAGGACACTGTCATCAGCGACCCTAGCCACCTGGACATTATCGGGTATCAGGTTATATCCTTATTCAAATATTCAGTCAACACGCCGACATCGTCATCCTAAACCACCATTTGCCTATGTAAAAATAGTTAGAGGAAAACATGGGATTAATTTTGATGTCGTATCTTGAATTCAGATAATAGATTAATTATTTTCTACTGATTACATATATTCATTTTGTGTATCGCTCATCCATATAAATATTTGCATTTTGGAAAAATCTACATCTACATAATAATAAGATGGATCCGTACATTTTCTTAGTCCACCTTTCTTGCTCTCGGAAACAATGATTTGACAGTTTCGAGGTACATTCAGTATGACGGATCGAAAGGTGGGATCGAGGGCTACATTTACATAAAAAAAAAAATTTTGAAAAATTCAAGTTGCGGTGGGCGTATGGACAATTTAAAAAATTTTTCACCGATGTCCGGGTGGGACCCCCCTTCAAAAACGTACAAAGGGTTGATTTTTCGAAAATTCGTTCAAGCAGATCGATAGAGGAGCCTGAGCGCTTCCATAATTCATATTGAAAAATTTGAAAATATTGATGCGTGGGCGTATTCTATGTGAACAAAAATGGTGTGGTGAAAAAAAAAATTTGTGTCAATTTTTCTTGCTGATGCAAAACCAAAATTATACAGTTTCGAGGTACGTTCAGTATGACGAATCGAAAGGTGGGATCGAGGGCTACATTTACATGAAAAAAAAATTTTGAAAAATTCAAGTTGCGGTGGTCGTATGGACAATTTAAAAAATTTTTTACCGATGTCCGGGTGGGACCCCCCTTCAAAAACGTACAAAGGGTTGATTTTCGAAAATTCGTTCAAGCAGATCGATAGAGGAGCCTGAGCGCTTCCATAATTCATATTGAAAATTTTGAAAATATTGATGTGTGGGCGTATTCTATGTGAACGAAAATGGTGTGGTGAAAAAAAAATTTTCGTCAATTTTCTTGATGATGCAAAACCAAAATTATACAGTTTCGAGGTGTCTTAGGTATTGCTGATCGGAAGGTGGGATCGAGGACTTCATTTTCAAAGAAAAAAAAATCTGAAAAATTCAAGTTGTGGTGTGTGTGGAAAATTTGTTTTTGCAGATCGATAGAGCAGCTTGAGCGCTTCCATAATTCATGTTGAAAAATTTGAAAATATTGGTGCGTGGGCGTATTCTATATGATGAACATGGTGCGGTGTAACAGAAAATTTTCGTCAATTTTCTTCATGATGCAAAACCAGAATTATACAGTTTCGAGGTATCTTTAGTATGGTATCTATATCTATACTATACTATAAAGTTAATCCTCTCGGAAATTTCATGGAAAGATTTTTCAATGAAAGAGTTGACTTTCATGGAAACGAATGAAACGGATCAATTGCCTGCGGTATCATGTTCCACATTGAAATTTACGAAAAAAACGATGCGTGGGCATCAAACATGGTAAAGATCAAGTTGCGTTTTTTTTGGTATCCGATAAACCATTGGAAAAAAATGTAAAATAGTTGTATGGTGCAAATTTGAGTTTCACTGATTTATAGATCAATCGAAGATCTTTCCTATGTTATGGTGAGAATTTTGGAAAAAATGATGCGTGGGCGTGAAATATGAAAAAAACTGACTTTTGTCAACTTGTGCCGCATGAATCATTAAAAAAATATATGAAACAGCGTCGTCATGAAAATTCTGATCAGAGGTATCGATAGAGCTCATTGAGCGCTCAATTATTCATCGTCAAAAATTCAAAAATATTGATGCGTGGGCGTGAAGTATGTACTTAAAATTCGGTGTTTCAATTCGTAAAAAGTTAGAATTCGTTTGAAAAAAATACTTGATATTTGAAAGAAATGAAGAATTTTGGAAAAATCGATGCGTGTGCGAGAAATATGTGAAAACTGACTTTTCGCAAGTTGAGCAACATAAATCGTTAAAAATTCTAAGAATCAGCGTCGTGACGGAAATTCTGATCTGACGAATAGATATAGCTGATTGCGCGCTCCCCGATTCCATCGTGAAAAATGAAAAAATGTCGATGCGTGGGCGTTAATTTTATGAAAAATATACATGTTTTCATGGCGAAAGTTATTAAGTTGCAATATAGTAATAAGATGCAATATAGTAGAAATTATATTTATTTCCATGGATATTTCTCGAGGTTCGACGAAAATTCATGATCATAACGAAATCTATTTCTGATTGTGTTATTTTACTTCCTCAAAGACAAAGCTTTGGAATGAGGTAAAAATTGACATCTCAAATCAGACATCGGGACCTTATTTTTGATAGCCTAGAGGTGAGATACATGTTGATGTAAAAGCGTCCGTAGATACTTTGAATTATTCACCAATAATTCCAATAAAAATTCCATTATTTTCCTATATTCTTGATAGAGCAAATGAAAGACACGAGCGAGCGATAGCGAGTGAGTGATTCTGGCTAGTATCTATTTAATTTTATTATTGACACTAATGCATATACATTTTATTGATTATTATTTTCATAATATATTATACTCCGCAAAAAGAATTGAAATCCTCAAAAAAACCTTTTTTAGAAAAAGTAAAAATGTTGCGTCAAGCATGTGGCAGAACTAGTTTATCTCTTATATGGCTTAAAACAAAATGAAATTCATAATAGACACATGAGTCAATTTATTATTTCATTAGTATTTATTCTGATTATGTCCTCATATAGTTGGAGTATTACGTATTCTTATTACAGTTTAGATACTATAGGAGACGTTGTCAACTTTAACTAACCAATTACGAAAAAACTTACCAGAATGCTCTCATCGATTATTTGAAGAACTAATGACGAACCAAATTGACGCCACTTGGTAGGATCGAATATCTTTGAATGCCATATTAAACTGGCATATAATATTCTTCATTACCTATTTATTTCATTACCTATTTATTTCTAGTTAAACGGTTTCACAACCTCTACTCAATCGTTTGATTTATTTCAAATATATTTTTGTATCGTAATTGCAACGCAGTTAATCCTATAATTCAGATAGACTTTATATATTCTTCTGTTATCAATACTTTCATTGTCTTTCAAAGAGACAAATATTAATAATTCAAACTATTGATCATATGTCTCAGTAAATTATAAATATTTCTATAATATTTCTATGATAATTTTCACATTCAGTGATTTAGTGAAATATTATTATTCTTAAGACGTTAAAAATTCCAACCAAGTGGCGTCAATTTGGTTCGTCATTAGTTCTTCAAATAATTGATGAGGTACCTAAGAGCATTCTGGTAAGTTTTTTCGTAATTGGTTCGTTAAAGTTGACATCGTCTCCTATAGTATCTAAACTGTAATAAGAATACGTAATACTCCAACTATATGAGGAATTAATCAGAATGAATACTGATGAAATAATAAATTGACTCATGTGTCTATTATGGATTTCATTTTTTTTAAGCAATATAAGAGATAAACTAGTTCTGCCACATGCTTGACGCAACATTTTTACTTTTTCTAAAATATAAAATCCACATTTTTATCAACATTGTGACCTGATTTACTGCAGGAATTGTCATAATTCATAAAAAATTAAATTGTACATAAGTCTAGATAGTCATGGAAATAGACTTGTTCGCCACTTTAGATTTGAACCGAACAAATTTTATTTCAATCTCTTGTTCAAAATCAACCAACAAATCACTTTATCAACTTCTTGGCCTGATTCATTCATGAAACAGTGATTAAATTATTTTTTGAAGTTCATACACATTAATTATTCAACAAATAGTTAGAAAAATTCCATTTTGAGGTTAGAAAGTTTCTATTCATGAGATATAGGTATTTCATAACAACTTTTACTCTCATCATTTTTTCGTTTGATGACTGTTTTATGCATAAATCAGGCCAGAAAAAAGATGAAATGTGATTTATTAGTTGACTTCATTTGTTTGAATAGTTGAAGCTTAATCTTTACACTGAAACATAGTTCTTTTTGATGATTTTGATCCAAGGATTGAAATAAAGTTTGTTCGGTCCAAATCGAAGGTGGTGAGTCTATTTCTATGTATATGCATACATACTATACAAAATAGTTAGAAAGAGTGTAGTTTGAGGTTAGGGAGTTATTTTTTTTTTTATAGTTCATTCATCTCATTTTTTACTCTTTGGATTTGATGAAAATTTCATGAATAAGTCATGTGACAAAGTTTATAAAAATACAAAAAAAAAATTATAAACATATATGTATCGACTGCGACTATATTCAACTGTAACGAGCTGTAACTTTTTCAGCTCAGTCGGGCGTTGATCTATACCAGTGCCGGATAATTGGCTACGGCTGCCTTACGAGAATTTTTTGTTGGGATTATTATCTTATATATATTTGAAAGAACTGAGATTAAACAGACATTTCCTAATTTCCTCCGACGTAAAAAAATTTATTCGCATAAGAATTTATTCAACAATGAACCACAGGATACGGAACATACTCGTCATCAATGCATACCTTGTTCAAAGGTTTATTATGAGGAAGAGAATATCTTATGGTGTATTTTATTTTATTCCCACCACTTATATAATTTTTCAACTTAACCTCTTCCAAATCATATAAGTTAAAGGGGGGTGGAGTTCGGTCTGTGCCGAAAATAAAATTCATTTTTTTTATTCTATCACCAGCTATATCAAACGCGTTGCGCGCGATTTACATGTATCCGTTTCAAAATCATATTTCAATTATTGTTTCTACGATTCTTGACCATAATCATTTTGACGTACTTCTCAGTTCATTCCAATATGGAAATTTCCAAAAGCTAAATGAATAACCGAACCCTGCATTCTTTTGATCCATGTAAAAACTGTATAAGTATTAGGAAGAACTATCAAGCGCTGACTTCTTCTATTTAAGTAATCCTGAGTTATCGACACTCGAGCTCGCGAAACGATTTCAAATTTTTAACACCAAACTATTCATCAAACCACATAACACATGAAACTTGCAAATCAGACATCTTAACCTACAGAGTTATCCTATCCGGCAACTGTTTAAAACTAAAAGGTAGCCTTAAATACCCACGTACCATCAATCAAATGCACATACGTACAATTATTGCTTTAAAAATAAATTGTCGAAACTTATGACAGCAATTTCAAAAGTCCTAGCACAATTTATCCATTTTCTCTTGTTTTAATCAGGTTCTCAGAATTTGGAGCAACTAGTAAAGTTGTGTAGTTTTGATCCGAATGCTCACAAAAATACTAGTCAAACACTGACCTTTATACAATAGCCAATCAATTTAGGCCAGAATCGATTTTAGAAATTACTAAACTTGCTTCCAGTAAATTTGTACTGAATTTCAAGAATGATGTTTGTTCGAGTCAAGGGTAGTGTGTCCCAGGGTCCAATGCTCCCAAACTTTCCAAGATATTAATGAATGTATCTTGGTTGGAGCTGGCGGTAAAGTCCCAAACGACAATATGTCATCTGAGACGTATTTCCACTCACTGCACTTTCACTCTTGGCACTGGATATTACATCACATTCAATTCTGGAAGACACATGGAAACAGCCAATAACAAAGAAAATTTTTCTCATTTTGGACGCCATTTTGTGTCGGCTATTCTGAATTTCAAAATAAAACCAATGGGATATTAAAGGTCGGACATCTATAACCCCGTTTACAGTGGCAGAAATGTTGTATGAAATTGTTTCCCATTTCAAAATAAACTTCTCTTTAAAAAGAACGTGAAAAATTCGTCAATTTTCCAGAAAAACGGCCTATAACTTTTGCGGTTTACAATTTACAGAAATTTCCTTAACACCGTTCGGAAGAGGAGATCCAAATCTATAAGAAATGATGTTTCATAAACTTTTTACATGCTTTCTTCATTTAGGGATATGAGGCCGAAAATTTGGAAAAAAAAAACGGTTATTCAGAAGGAAAAGGGAAAGGGAACAATCAGGTATACCGTAACACTGTCATTTACTCAGAGTTTGAGTAATTGCAAGATAAGTGTTTGCATCAGTTTCACTAGTGTTTTCCAGAGTGAAAATCGATTTAACACATCATCGTGTGCAGCTGATCAAGTTTCAATCGAGATGAATTGAAGTTTTTGTAGTGGAAATTCATTTCTGGCACAGAATTGTTGTACTATTGAAGTGTATTTGTGTCACTTGTGCTTGGATACATGATGTTACTCTACACACAGTAAAAACGATTATTTAAAAGTGTGGCAGTACTGGAAATTTATTTCACTCAAAATAAGTTCAATAAATCCGAAATTTCTTAGTTTCAGTAATTATTACTCAAAATTAATATTTTTTTGAAATTCAGTACAAATATACTGGAAGCAAGTTTAGTAATTTTTAAAATCGATTCTGTCCTAATTTGATTGACTATTGTATAAAGGTCAGTGTTTGACTAGTATTTTTGTGAGCATTCGGATCAAAACTACACAACATTACTAGCTCCAAATTCTGAGAACCTGATTAAAACAAGAGAAGTGAACGAAGATACAGGAAAATGAATAAACTGTGCTAGGACTTTTGAATGTTAGAAGGATCATATGGGAATGGATTCTCTTGTTACACTCCATTAAAAATATCCATTTGTTTAGTAAAAAATTAAGAATCAATGGAGAATATTCCAGATTTTGGAGAAACTTGATTCATTTGCGATAGAAGAGTTTTTTTGCAAAGCAACACTTATATTATTACTTTGTATGTATAACGTTGCTGGATTCATTCTAAGATTTGAAAATTACATTTTTATTCATTTTGCGGTTATAGGCTTACAGCCCGTGTCTACTCCAGATTAAGACATGATAAAAGAATAATTTCAATTATTAATTTAAGTATTTCGTCGTACGGAAATTCAGTCCAAGAAGAACTTAATCTCAGTACAAAATACGAATCATGATTTGAGTACTTTTCTCATACTGAAATTCGTTCCGTCCCATTTTGAGAAAGATTTTTTACTTAAATCAAGAAATCGTTTTTGCTGTGTAAGTGAAGATTCGTGATGGAATTTTAGTATAAAAAATTATGTTCAGCCTTTTCAAGCTACAGCTTCTTCAGCTGTCTACTACTCTCGAATGTGTTCATACAGTTTGAATCAGCACTTGAAAACGAAGAAATATGAGCATGAAATATTTATGTGGCCCACGTAATAAGACCATAAAAACATCAATTATGTTGAAAAGTAAAAACGTGAGCAGTTTAAAATTATTTGTTTTTCCCGTGTTACACTTAGAAACAATGTTGAAATCAAACAAAAAGCCTTGTAAATTCTTATTCAGGTTCTGATGAATATGCCTAGTAAATGCTGCAGTTATATTTTGTTTATATGGGAAGTTTGACGTCAACTCTTCGCGGCCGGTGCGCGGACACTAAATCTTCTCATTCTCGTCACTCGTTTTGGACTGTATAAAATAAATATCGAAATAATGTGGAATATGTTATCGATGTATATTTTACTCAGCTTTTTGATGGCAAAGTTAGTTTACTAAAATTTTCGATTTTTCACAAAAGATAACATAGACCGGGTTATTTCTTAAAAAACTATTTTTTCCATTTTTTTTTTATTAGTTTCAACTGAAAGCCGATTCTTTTATATCCATATCGACTTCAAATGAGTAGGAATTTTATATAATATATAATGCTTTGAGTATAATATTTTAAAGAAAAGTTTACGTTACTTGGAATTACGAGTCTTCTTCTTTGTTTACATTCGCACATGTGTATACACATGTATACATTGATGAATTCCGGCTGTTGAGCATTCCACATATTATTGAGTGAAGTATCCAATAATACTCAGTCGCAGCTATTGAGGAAATGTTGAATATTGCCATTAAATGAAATAGATGAGTTTGCAAAAAAAAAACTTAAACGCGAGTTCATGAGAAAATAACAAAAAAAGCTTGCAGAAATCAGAGACCAGGCAGAAGATATAACAGGCAAAAGAAAGATGAAAAGTCAGAGAATAAACAGAAAATTGCTGAAAAATTCGTTGATAGAGTAGAATGTAACATGTAAGTTGTTATGAATACAACCGATAAATGGAACAATGGAGATAAGTTTTGTGTTGAATTATGAATTTGCTTTTGTTAATGTATTAAAGATGTTGGAGAATCAGACGAGAATGTGCAACCTGAGAATTTATTGAACATTGAAGATGAACAGAATGATGGTTTATGTATCCGAAACGAGATGAAAAATTATGCTATGAGTGGAGAGAAAATTCAGAATGATTCGTGTCTTTCAATTAGTAAAAGGGACTGAATCAACTGAAGGTGAGAAAAAACTGTTAAGGACTGATTTATTAGAAACTCACTGTGATACAAAGTTTCAATACCGAAATGAAAGTGAACTCGCCAAGCTTGCTACAGTATTGAATTGTGCTAAACGACGAGAACAAAAATTACGTAGAGAAATAAGTAAACTGCAATTAGTTATCAAGAGTAAAAAAACTTACACAAATGAAGAATGAGATATTAAAGGAAATTAGAATCAAATGAAGATAAAATCGTTGAAAGATGTAAATGTATTGAGCGAAAAGGACCACGTGAAACCAGGAAAAGATTGATTTATTATGAAGCTTTAAATGAACAATCGAGAATGCAAACATTATCTGTTAGAAGTAAAAAGTCATCTTTAGCATTTGATTAGTTATTAACAGATAAAATATTGAAAAAGTATCGAGTCATGGATCAAATGAAATCCTTAGTGAGTATGAAAACACAAACTAAATATTACAATTCTAAATCGTTCATCGATAAGCTATCTGATGCCAAGGAATCGTCATGGGAAAAGTAGCGTAATAGGCGGTGTTCAGTCGTGGAAAGTCTTAGTCCGAGTTTGTTGTTCAGCAAGATCCGTTGTGGAGCGGTTGAGTCTGATCAAGAGCGCCATCGATCTCCTGTCACGTACTGCCAGCGACACTCTCTTGGAGTGGTTGGAGCACGAAGAATTGCGGGAAGTCATCGGCGCATTCGAGGTAATACATCAGCAGGACGGCAACGAGGTTCCACAGGTGATGCATATGTCGATTATAACCCCACTAAAAGGAAACAAAAGAAGCGATCAATTCAATTCGCGGCTGCGACCACCCAAGGAACGGACTGCCAAAAACACCCAATATTTTTCCTGGACCCATCATCCAGACATTAGGTTCGGAAGGGGCGTATGTACTGGGTGAGTCCGATGAAGGGTGTATAGCGGGCGGCGAGCCTGCAGGCGCCGAGAAAAAGGGTGGGCTGAGGCGATCCGCTCGTCTCATTGTCCACGCTGAGTAGCGTTCTCTCCTGTCTCTCCGGTGAACAAAAACATCCAGTTCCATTTCTGCCGCGTACAGGAGAGCTGAGCGCGCCAAGAAAGGTCTACGCAAAGTAGAGAGGCCACTCCAATCCCACACGGTGCAGGCCCCAAACAGAGGTCTGGGCGCAGGAGCATGTGGACTCCGAAGAGAGGCTACTCCGGTCCCACACGAAGTAGTCCCCAGTATAAAGCGCCGTGCCAACATGATGGGCTCGGCGCGCGAGAACGGGGTAAATACTCGCTCGCACCAGCCAGCGCGCTACACCCCGCGCTGGCACATAAAAGGTTACATATGAAAGTACTAATCTTCAACTACAAAAACCACACTTCGTTTAATTCTCGAATTACAAAGTGACGAAATAACAGAGCAGTAGAAAAAAAAAAGTTTTTTCAATTGGTCCCTACGGCCGTACTACTACAAGTCACAATCATGGAACCTAGAACAAAAAAATCGAGCAATGTTCGAATTAGAGGAAAAATAGCGTCTATTTTAATTTTTTTTCTCGAAAAAATCGTTCGACAATCGTCCATAAGATCTATAAAACTCCATGTATCAAAAAAATCCTACAATGTTTTTTGAAGATTTATATTTAAAGCTGCAGTTAGAATTTCAAGTCAATCAGTTCAGAATTGAAGGCACTAACAGTACGGCCAGTTTGAAAAACACGGTTTAGAAATTCGGTACTAAAAATTCGATAAAATTTTCATCATCTCCAATTTGCGATGCCTGCTCATTACAATATGCCTCTTGACCCATTAGCGCCCAAACGGACGCTCTATGGACGCTTTTTTGAGCGACAGATTTCATCTCGTTATGAGGGTTCAAAAAATTTGGAAAGAAGATTTCCTTTTGCGAAATTTTGTCAGCTTTACGATCGCTACGTTAAGATAATTATTATCATCGTGATCTTACGTATAATTGAGCATCGAAAAAATCGCAAAAAGTATTTAATTGAAAATGTATGTCAAATTTACAAGTAGTGTTCTTTTGAAATTCCATGCATCTCTTTGTTCGGCAAAGAGAAATTTACGACCTCTCTCTCTGTCTCTAATTTTGTCCACATGCGAGGCCCGAAAAGCAGGAAAGTAGCCTTTTCTCCAGGCCCGTCGTCTACCTATGGCGGCAGACGGCAGCCCTCGTTTTGTAGCAGATCCCCTGCTTCGGGGTTTATAGACCCGGTGTCGGCGGAGCATCTTGAACTCACTGCTAGCTTTTCTCATATTTCAAAATTCAGTTCTCGGCTACGGACTTCGTGAAAGAGAATAAAAATTCAAATAAACTTCTGCGACTTGACAATTTAGTGCGTAAAATTGATAACCCTAATATAATCAAAGTGATTTTAAGTGATGCGGAGTTTCTAAATGATCAACGACAATCTAATTCTCTTGCTCAAGCGATTCAACTGCCCATAAATATTGAGTACATGAAGAGTTTGTAACTAAGATGTTATCATTTTTTATTCTCACAATACATTTAATACTATCATCACTTGAATTGATTTCTGCCATGTATACATGCATCATAGCGTATGCTTTTGCGGATTCGCCCAGTATACCAAGTGCAATTATATGCACATGGAACCCTTTGCAAGTTGACAGTCGTTAAAATAAATTATTTTGAATGATGCCAAGAGAGTCGTGGTAGGTATAGAGCCTACTAAGGACCATAAAAATGTTTATGAATCAAACTGAGCCGTTTCTCGGCACTATGTTGACGAATTTCATGCATGCGTGAGGCCTAGATAGATTTTCAATCATCAATACTACTTCAACGGGGCTTCTGATAAAAATTTGGTGAATACACGCCACCCTTTGAATTTTGCTCTCTTTCGAATGATATGCAAATTGACTATAAAATGAATGTATTCGAAATATCCAGAAGACATTTTCAACTTTCAAAAAACACACGATTTCCCGAATTCCCTGATGTTTTTTCATTATATATAACCTTACTAGGTTTTATCAAGTCTCATTCTGTTCGTATTTCTATTCTCTACAATTCTTTAAAGCAGAACAACAAGATTGCTGTATATGTTTCGATTCTGTAAGCTAAGTATTGCTTTTTTGTGACAAAATCATTTATTTTATGGTCCATTGACAAACGTAATTTCGAATTCAACAATCGCAAACATTGCGAATTCAACAATCCCAAATTATGCAATTAACATGTTATTCATTCCACGCAATTTGAAGTTGTTATATTTATCATTCCAAATGCTCAATTCTGAGCTTCCATATTATCTATCACATTCATATAATAAGTTCCCAAAGTTTTAGAAAAGTTACATTGGAGAAACAAAAAGAAAATTTAGAGATAGAATCACAGAACACCAAAAAATTACTAATAAACCACTACTTGTCCCATAGCATATCATAGAAAACAGTACGCACACATTCGATTGGAATAACGTTAAAATTTTAGACCGCGAAGCGAATTATAAGAAATGACTTATTTTGGAAATGCTCCACATCAACATGTACCAACACACTCTTAATAGGGAGGAAGACACACAACACCTCAGTCACACGTATAGGAAGCGCAACAAAATTTTTCAAAACAAACACACTACGTAGCTGATATGGCTGATACAGCTGGTATATAAGACCACTGCTGTTAGCGCTATACATAATAGTTTGACAATGGCAGTGGTAGCAGCTGCTTTCATTGTCAAACTTAATACTTACGAATTTATTCTAAACTGGTGAGAGAGAATTAATTTATTATCACTTCATTGATTGTTTTGTATACAGAATGTACCATTTATTACGTGTGTTTTATAAAATAAAATTCTTAGCCTGATGAGGCTAGTAAACCATACTGGCAAAACGTCGCATCGACTAAATATGTGTGGATTTTGTGATTTTTCCTTTTCCACTTCACTCTGGATTGGCCCTCGAAGATCGACCATTTACACATTATGTGAACTCATATCTCTCACTATTTTACCTGATCTGCACGATTATAGATTAGATCATTCCAAATAACAGATCCTTATGTCATCCGCATTCTCTCAGCCTTCTGTGTGGTAACGCTCATGATTCTCGAAAGTTAATCAAATGTTCGAGCTTGATGAGTCATACAATCGAATAGAAAATACGATTGATAAAGAAGAAAACTAAATCTTCTCCAGACTGGTTTTAAACCAGCAATTTCCTAATGTCTAGCCAGTTTTGCTACCATTCGGTTACGAGCACCCTCAGGTCCTTTGTGTTAAAGTAGTCGAGATTCCCATCGAATATTTTTCTTCCATATTGTCCCGTAGATAGTGCCACGATTAGTCAAATTCTCATACATTCAATATTTACTAGTCAATACCAATATCATATACAAAGTCCGAATAAGGCAAGCAACCGGCCGAGCGGTATCGCGTTACGGAAAGTCAAGCGACAGGCTTTAACGCGAATAGCATCGACGAGCTGCACGGACCTGTCCGTCCCTTGGCAAACAGGGGATGAAGAAGCTCCCACTCGCGACTCGACTGACTTAGTCCTACGAACATATAAATATGACCGCCGCGAGCGGCAGTGCGCTCTCGCTACAGTGCCCCCAAACCAGTAACAACTCTTTCGGCACCACTTGAGCTACTTGGTTTCGCGACACTCAACCTGACGTATTTATACTTATATTACTATCATCTTGGGAACACACACTCTCTCGGCTATTGTACGAATCAATTGAATATATGCATATCTATTTAAATTAAATATCCATCCTGCCATTATTTATTACACGTTCACCTACCCTTTACGAGTAATCTGTGTTCAGCTGCACAATCGAAATATCAAATCCACTGATTATCTACATATATCTCATTATACTAGCCACGTAACAATATCTTAATTCATCGGTAGTTTAAAACTAAATCATGGCCATTATTTCTTCATTCCAATAACGTTCGTTATTTATTCGATATTTATTTGACTGAAATGATTCAATTCCTATTTTCAGGTAAAAATCGCGCAGAATGCTGTCGTCCACATCTTGCAGATTTGAATAACTACGTACCAACGGAATCTTACAGTGGGCAACTGTCGAAGGAATTCTTAGAAAAATTTAATGTTATAGTTTTAACTGAAACTCCATTAAAAGAACAGTTACGCATTGCAGAAGTTGCTCGTCAAAATAATATTGCACTAATTATTGGTGACACCCGAGGATTATTTTCCCAAGTATTTTGTGATTTTGGTGAAAATTTCACTGTCACTGATATGACGGGTGAGACTCCCATCAGTGCAATGATAGCAAGTATTTCTCGAGATGTCCAAGGCGTGGTTACATGCCTTGATGATACCCGTCATGGGATGGAAGATGGGGACTTCGTAACTTTTTCAGAAGTGCAAGGTATGATCGAAATTAATGGTTGTGAACCAATGAAGATCAAAGTCCTTGGACCTTACACATTTAGTATTGGAGATACTTCAACATATTCTGAATATACTCAAGGAGGCCTAGTAACGCAAGTCAAGATGCCAAAAATACTGAAATTCATGCCTTTGAAGGAATCCCTCAGTGATCCCAAAATAGTAACAAGTGATTTCGGCAAATTTGATTTCCCGCAACAACTGCATGTAGCATTTATTACTCTGCATGCTTTTGTAGAGAATTTCGGAAGATTACCAAGGCCTTGGAATGTCGATGATGATCGTGAATTTTTACGTTTAGCAACAAATACCATAAAAGAATATGATATGAATATTGAAATCAATGAGCAGCTTTTCAGTAAATTCTGCAAAACGTCAGCTGGTAATTTGAGCCCGATGAATGCAATAATTGGTGGTATAATTGCTCAAGAAGTTATGAAGGCTTGCTCCGGAAAATTCCACCCGATTCACCAATGGTTATATTTTGATGCTATTGAATGCTTATCTGAAAATTATTCAAAAATCAATGAGCAAGATTATCAACCAACGGGATCTCGCTATGATAGTTGCATTGCTATATTTGGAAAAAATTTCCAGAACAAAATAGCAAACTTGAAGTATTTCGTTGTGGGTGCTGGTGCTATCGGATGTGAATTACTGAAGAACTTCGCTATGCTTGGAATAGCAGCAGGGAATGGGAATATTACTGTCACCGATATGGATTTCATAGAAAAATCTAATCTCAACCGACAATTTCTTTTCAGACCTTCTGACGTTCAAAAATCTAAATCGTATACGGCTGCCCGAGTGATTAAAAAAATGAATCCTGATATCAAAATTGTTGCCCATGAAAATCGTGTGGGACCAGAAACTGAAAAAATTTACAACGATGAATTTTTTGAATCTCTAGACGGAGTTTCAAACGCTCTCGACAACATTGATGCACGAATTTACGTTGACCGTCGTTGTGTATATTATCGTAAACCTCTTCTTGAATCCGGTACTCTTGGAACAAAAGGTAATACACAAGTGGTTGTTCCCTTTTTAACAGAGTCTTATAGTTCTTCGCAAGATCCACCAGAAAAAAGTATACCAATTTGTACTTTGAAAAATTTTCCAAATGCTATAGAGCATACTCTTCAATGGGCAAGAGATAATTTCGAAGGCCTATTCAAACAATCGGCAGAAAATGCTGCTCAGTACATAAATGATCCACATTTTATAGATAGAACTCTCAAACTACCAGGAGTACAGCCACTAGAAGTTTTAGAATCAGTAAAAACAGCTTTAGTAGATGAAAGACCTAAGTCTTTTAGAGACTGCATCAAGTGGGCTCGGAACCATTGGCAAGATCAGTACAATAATCAGATAAGACAATTATTGTATAATTTCCCACCTGATCAAATTACGTCGAGTGGTCAGCCATTCTGGTCTGGGCCAAAACGTTGTCCAGTAGCTTTGGAATTCAATATATGTAACGATTTACATCTAGATTACATAGTTGCAGCTGCAAACATAAAAGCAGCTGTATATGGGATTAATCCAAATCGGAATCGTCAAGACATTGCTGAGATAGTATCTCTTATGGAAGTACCTACGTTTACGCCAAAGTCTGGAGTAAAAATAGCCGAAACTGATTCTCAAGTCCAGGTATCGAATGGAAATGGGAACATCGATCATGAAAGGTTGAACCAATTATTATCAGAATTACCTAAAGCAGAAGAACTTCCAGGTACGTGCAAGTCTTTCACACAAATGCATAGTCTAAAATGATCAAAAAATGATATCTCATTTTATCGAGACCTTACCAAATTATATATGAAAACCATTCACAAAAAGGAAGTCTTTGATTTTTAATTGTTTGGGATCATTCGAAACTTGATACACGATTGAAAAAGGGACACCTTCACCGTTCTCGAAAATCAATAGCGAGTGGAAGAAACGTGGTTAGCACCTACTTATACTTTATTTCCATACTGCGGGTTTTTCAAAAACCACCGAAGAAACCTAGGTACACATTTATTTCGGAGGTCGCTTGAGTGAGTTTGTAACTGACCCCTTTTGTTCGTTATTTCTGTCTTTCTTAACGGTCGCCAGATATACCTTATCCTATATCGAATTGTTTTCGTTATGAGTTTTTATATGTTCTTACATGGTCGATCAAACTTATTCAAGGTAAATTGCCGGATTCGTACAGGACATTCATATTTTCTGATGTATTGTGCAATGTATACATGTGTTTTTAGCATGATGGTATATGCATTTGGGCAATGACCCAAAACACATAATCAAACAGCCGTGTTACCTGACTCGTTCACTACCCACATGGGGTTAAAATGATAGGCTTAGTGTGCGGTGTGATATCTATAATCAGTACCACTCCCCACCTGAAGTTAGATGCGCTGAACATAGATATTTCATCAAACACTACTGCCAACTTGTGGTTAGAAGTTTTATTTATTAAAACAGTAATGTTATAAGATTTTAAGGTTCGGATTTGCACAGAATACACTGATTGATTGATTGATTTGAACTGAAAAAATTTAATAAAAGCAAAATTATTCTATCCGGGATTTCTCGCCGGGATCGCATACACTGCGATCCCGGCGAGAAATCGATTGACCCCGAGTCGCTCTCACTAATTCCTTATATATCGATATTGAACCAACTTATTTGATACTCGTTTACTTATATTTTATATTGAATGGGGAAACGCTCCATGTCGCGTGGTTGGATGTTTTCTTTAATTCTCGTATTTGTTGAATGAACAAATGCTATCGTCATGATTTTTCAAATATAATGCAGCACACTGACATAGATCGCTTCCTGAAATTATTCTTAGAGCTAGGGCCTGAAATTCACAGTAAAATTTATTCATCTGTTTATATAAAAGTCACAGACAATTACTCGAAAGTTTGTCTACTACATATTCACATGTATTGTCAGACTAACAAGGAGAGTATCAGGCTTTTGGGTCACCAATCTGGACCAAACTTGATAAGTATGTTCTCTGGAACTATAGTAACCATACGCAAAAAGTTTTAGGACCTAACGCTTCTTCAGTGCCAAGATATTCACATTACAAGGATATTCAACTTTATGCTTATAATGATACTCTCACTTACCAGGAGACACTTGAGAACCGGGTCACCAATCTTGACCAAACTTTCTTTAATGTTAGTTTGGCTCAAGAATAGGCTGTGTTCACAGTCTCAGGGATTAACACTCCCTAACTTCCAAAATATTGATTATAATAGCTTGGTTGGAACCGTACTTCTCGTCCCAAATAACAATATGTCATCTGAGGCGCATTTTTACTAACTACACTACACTTTCACACTGATCACTGGATACTGCAGCATAACTCATCCTGAAACGCACACAGAAAGAGTGAATACATGCATAATCATCAAATTTAACTTCCATGTCTCACTCACATGGAGTGAAACATGGAAATAATGGATAAAATTCACGGTTTGCGACTTTTCATTATGTGCTTGGATACTGAAGCAAAGACAACATGTATCCAAGCACAAGCGACACGAATACTCTGTAATCATTCGATAATTTAGTGTCCGAATTTGATTTTACCTATCAGAACTCCAACTCTGAACACTTGTCCAAAATCACACCAAATACGAATAATAGCAGAGATTCTCTACTTACAGTTCCTCTCTTGTTCCAATAAAGATTCTGGCGCTGAACAGCTTACCTAAAATACAAATTAAAAACAAAGAATCAAATTCTTACAGAATTAACATATTCAGAAAAGTAGGTCGAAAGAGTACTTATCTCAATTTAGTTGCATCTCCATCACATTGAAATTTCGGCAGACGCACACGATGAACTTCTTAATCTGTTCCTACATTGGGGATCACTGTTGAGATTGATACAAAAACTTTGAATTGATCAAACTGTGAGTAAGTGACAGTTTGTGTACCTTGTTCAACTGATGATGATTGTGTTTACAGAAAACGCCCATGGTAACTGCAGTATCTTCATTATCAACTTCAAACGCCAAACACATGATATTATTACAGACCTTGACCAGCAGTGATGTGTTATGGCTCAGCCTTGCCCCGCCCATTTTTCTTTCAATTTTAGATTGATTTGAGTCACGCACGATCGCGATGCGCATTTTCCCACTGCTACCCGAATTGCGCCGAGAAGCGACATTAGGATTAAGCGTACATGTGTGAGTGTGAGAATGCGCTGATTGAGACGCATCCATGCGAGGGGCTTTTCACTCTGGTGGAGTACCAAAAATACCTAAGGAGTTCCGTGGAGTACTAAGGAGTTCCGTGGAGTACTGAGGAGTTCCGTGGAGTACTGAAGAGTTCCATGGAGTACTGAGGAGTTCCATGGAGTACTGAAGAGTTCCGTGGAGTACTGAGGAGTTCCGGGCCAATTCTAGACCTATCACTCGATATCAATATATACATGTATAGGGCGTATCACGTCAACCAAAACGTTGCGTTTGCGACGTTTATTTTCGACTCTATCAGACCGACAGCTCAATAATGTCGGTTATGATGTCGACGTAATTTTTTCCCAGCTTAACGATGAAACATTTCCGAAATTTTCACGATTTAAAAAAAACAGCTTATATCTCATAAATCTACGTTTTAAATTAATATAGCCCTTAATTATGTAGGTATTTGAGAAATTGAGTGGCGAACATGAGCAAATGCGCTGCATCGGACCGGGCCACGCTGTTTCACCCGCTCAAGCTTGAGTTTTGGGCGGCGATTTTCTTATATGTTCGCTACTCAACTACTCGAATACAACGAATGATAATATATGTCTATACAATATATCTATATCTATATATGGGGCGTTTCGCCTCAATCCCCCCAGCGCTGCGCGCGAGCGCCGAAACATGCCGTTTTCAACTCGTGTTTACGATGCCAAAATGTCCCTGAGAAAATGATTCGATAGGTCATTTCCATGTAGTTTTTTCTCAGATTTCCAACGGTTTAATTAGTTTTCCGGAAATTTTCCATTTTCATCCCCAAAAAATATAAAACATCGCATATCTCAAAAAGTATATTTTTAATATTTTTTTTAATGGTCTCAATCGAAAGCTGAGGATTTTTTACGTAGGGAAATATGTTTTCCAAGGAGTGGACGAATGATTTTCTCTGAGAAATAGAACGTCGAAAAGTAGACGTAGCGCTACTCCGGCGCACGGACCGCGTGAGCGCCAATCATGCTGTTTTCAACTCTCCCCAACGATACCAAAATGCATCTGAGAAAATTATATTATGAGTCGATCCCATGTTATTTTTCCTCAGCTTTCCAATGGTGTTATCAGTTTTCCGAAAATTTTCCATTCTCATCCCCAAAAAATAAGAAACATCGCATATCTCAAAAAGAGTATAGTTCACGTACTTTCATGTTATTTTTGCTCTCTTTTTCAGCTTTCTTTGCTTTTTTGAAGTTTTCGTTAAACGCATTCGTATAGGAACTTTTTCTTTGCTCTGTATAGCACTTTTTTTCGGGAAGATGTTATATATATATATAATATAAATGTTATATATATATAATAAATATATATATAATAAAAAAATATTAAAAATATACTTTTTGAGATATGCGATGTTTCTTATTTTTTGGGGATGAAAATGGAAAATTTTCGGAAAACTGACAACACCATTGGAAAGCTGAGGAAAAATAACATGGGATCGACTCATAATATAATTTTCTCAGATGCATTTTGGTATCGTTGGGGAGAGTTGAAAACAGCATGATTGGCGCTCACGCGGTCCGTGCGCCGGAGTAGCGCTACGTCTACTTTTCGACGTTCTATTTCTCAGAGAAAATCATTCGTCCACTCCTTGGAAAACATATTTCCCTACGTAAAAAATCCTCAGCTTTCGATTGAGACCATTAAAAAAAATATTAAAAATATACTTTTTGAGATATGCGATGTTTTATATTTTTTGGGGATGAAAATGGAAAATTTCCGGAAAACTAATTAAACCGTTGGAAATCTGAGAAAAAACTACATGGAAATGACCTATCGAATCATTTTCTCAGGGACATTTTGGCATCGTAAACACGAGTTGAAAACGGCATGTTTCGGCGCTCGCGCGCAGCGCTGGGGGGATTGAGGCGAAACGCCCCATATACGTACATACATATGGGCAATTCTCTGTGGGATCGAACATGAAAAAATTTGATTTGGCTCAAAATTTTTTTTTAATTTCTAGGGCATCATGCCGAATTCCCAGAATTTTTTCAGATTTTTTCGAGCACTTTAACCCTGCTTAATAAATAGGCAAAGTTGCTGATTTTGCTGTTTTTGCATTTTCAGAGGCATTTTCAACCTTCATTTACACCCTGAAAATGACCTCTGAGGCAAAAAATGAATGGGAAACTTTTGTCTGCAAATTGCCTGAATTTTATAGAAAAATTATCTCCAAGGTCATTGGAGCATATTAAGTACTCCACATTACCAATTGGAGCCTCTATTTTTGAACCCTGGGAGTTCGCACGTCAAGCCCCACACCACATGGGTACTAAAAGTTGTCCCAACTCATACCACATACAGCCTATATAGTGAAAAAATGGGCCTGGACTCTGGAAGCTCTCAAAAAATTAATATATTAACTAAAATAGGGGTAAAAACAGGCTAAAATGACTATTCAAGGGGAGTCTTGTACCGCCAACACTTCCAATTTTTGCAAACACTTGTCTGTGGTATTATTACAATTATCCACTGTAAAAACTCACATTTTATCATACTAATACATATCCTGAGTTGTCAATATCATATTTATATAGATCGAGAATTACTATACTACTTGACGCCACCTAACTTTCAGTAGTTACATGTATTGATGGTCAATATATTGTCTCTATTGTATTAAAATGTACAAGAAACTACTAATAAAGTACATAGATTGCATTCACTTGATAAGAAAGATTAATCTAAAAAGTAATTTATAAGCTGTGCATTACACGTACACCTTCTAACACACTAGGCAGTGCATAGATATCATATGATTTTTTTAATATCAACAAGAAAATGTTGAAGTTCACTAAACATGGGTAATTTTCATGAATGTTGGACTCATGAAATCCACTCATATTGTATAAACCGCATAGCTAAGGTCCAAGCAGCTATTGCCAGGTGGGCTCAAACTACAACTTCAAGTTATTTACTCATGAAAATAGATAATATGAATCAATCCACTTAAAAGTATGATTACTAGATGCGCAATTTGATAACGAATTCGAAAAATCCAGCAGGATTTGTTCATAATCCAGCTGGATTCGACGCCGTAGCCCGCTGTTCTAGAACCGAAAAAATCCAGCTGGATTGTCGGAAAGTCCAGCTGGATTCTTTCATAATCCAGCTGGATTCGACGCCGTAACTCGGGTGCTCTCAAACCGAAGAAATCCAGCTGGATTGTCGAAAAATCCAGCTGGATTATCCGGAAAATCTGCTGGATCTATAATAACGATATAACCCTAATTCTAGTAAAATCCAGCTGGATTATCTTAGGATCCAGCTGGATTTACCAGGATCCAGCTGGATTATTCGGGAAACTCACTGGATTTTCCCTGCATCACTTCACCTGGATTTTTCGTTTCCAGCTGGAAATCCCGTCGATTTTTTCCAACAGGGTAGTTATAGAATTCAGAATCATAATAAAGGTTTAGCGGTCTTACACACAAAATACCGATCGCGACACTTTCGCACAACAAACATTTCCACCAGTATAGAGGTATTTCGCCCAACCGCCTCTTTAAATAACGATCGGGCCTTCACAGATGTATAATTATTTCCTCCTTTTCATTAGTCTCATCAATTAAATAAAATATTCATTAGTTGATTAATTTATAATCCTTTTATTTAATCAATGAACTGCAGAAAATAATTGTATCACTGCTTTAGTCATGGTCTATATCAATTATAATATTTTGATCATCGTTTGAACTGTTGAAAGTCGATAATAAAGATACTGCAGTTACCATGGGCGTCTTTTGTAAACACAGTCTTCATCAGTTGAGCAAGATACACAAACTGTCATTTACTCGCAGGTCGATCAATTGAAAGTAAAGTTTTTGTATCAATCTCAACAGTATTCTCCAGTGCAGGGACAGATTAACAAGTTCATCGTGTGCGGCTGCTGAAATTTCAATGTGATAGAGAAGCAACCAAATTCAGATAAGTACTCTTTTAACCTGCTCTTCTGAATATGTAAATTTTGTAAGAATTTGATTCTTTGTTTTTAATTTGTATTTTAGGTATGCTGTTTAGCGCCAGAATTTTTATTGGAACAAGAGAGGAACTGTAAGTAGAGAATCTCTGCTATTATTCGTATTTGGTGTGATTTTGGACAAGTGTTCAGAGTTGGAGTTCTGATAGGTGAAATCAAATTCTGACACTAAATTATCAAATGATTACAGAGTATTTGTGTCTTGTGCTTGTGCTTGGATACATGTTGTCTTTGCTTCAGTATCCAAGCACAGAATGAAAAGTCGAACCTTTCTAAAGATAGGTACAACTGTCTGACGAGTAGAAAATGGTTCTATGGTGGTATATATTGAGTACCAGAACTACCCAAATCAGAGTATGTTAAATTACAGAAATCCATTCATATCAGTCTTTGCAAGATCAACTACATTTCACCCTTTTTGCTCTTCAAAATTGTTTTCATAATTTCACATATTCACATATGCGTTTTGTAATTTTATCTTCAGTATTCAGGCACATATCTTACTTTTATTGGTCATATGTCAAATGGTATTTCTTTTTAGATACAGAAAATTATTATGGATCAGAACTATCCAAATGTGAGCAAATGAAAGTATAGAAATGACTTCATATTTGTCCTGGCAAGTTCAAGTACTATTCAACCTTTTCTCTACTAACAATTATATATAATAATAACAAATTATATATTATATATAATGATAATAACAATTACAAAATATTTGTTCACACATGACAAGATGTATTTTATAATTTTATCTTCAATATTTTGGCATCAATTTTTACTAATTACAGTCGTGAAGCATTGAGGAATAGTTAATTTCGTTTCCATTTCTTGTATTTCATTCCTCACACATGTCCTTATGACCTATATATATATATATATGAATAAAGAATTAGAGGCTCCAGAAATATTTCAAAGTGAGAAGGAAAATATTTTTCAAACCATTGCATTTTTTTTTTCAATATCCGGAATGAATTTTGAGTTTTGAAAATGAAAGTCGAAAAAAAATCGACGACCAATGTAATCTAATTTTTCCTGGTATGAATGGTTGTAAGGGCAACTCAAGCCCTTAGCATGAAATAATAATGTTAAATGATTATGAATAATTATTTGTTGGAAAGAGCATGAAAGCGTTAGTATTAGAATACGTACGCATATGCGCCTGCACGCGCGTGACGCGGTATACATAAATCGTCGGGTAGATTCAAAATGTATATATATAGATATATCGAACCATATGCGAAAAATATGAAAATGTGAATGATACTGAAATGATACGTAGAACTATGAAAAAACGAATTATGCGGACATACGGCTCGTGACGCCATTATTACGGGATCAGTAGAAGAGCGAACTATCCAGACAAACTAGATACACTGCAATACGAGTCAACAAATTACGCGATCTGTTAACTGCATTTGTGGCGTAGTTTATTATGCAAAAATATGATACAAGCGAAATTTGAGATTGCCTAAATCATACTAAGATCCTTATGTGGAGATATGCGAACGAATCGTAACTCATCATGTAATAACGCAATTTGTTTATTGTTAATTAGTTTTACATTATATTTTGCACAAAAACGTTACAATAGACATTCGTACGTGATCTCCAGCATCGAATATAAGTTGAAATATGAAAATCGAATTATTACATCGTGAATAAACAATGTCAACAGCTTATTGATTAATTATGTTAACAAGAATTGTGTCGATAATTTATCGTCGCCTGGGGGGAAAAAGTAACGATCTCAGAAACGCGCTAAAGAAAGATCTATTTCAATTTAAGCGAAATAAAAAGATTTATTTCAAATCGAGCGAAATAAAAAGATCTATCTCGAATCGAGCGGAATGAAAAGATCTATCTCGAATCGAGCGGAATAAAAAGATCTATTCCGAATCGAGCATTATAGAAAGATCGTTTTCAAATCGACTTTTAAAGAAAGATCTAACTCAGATTTTACATCATAGAAAAATCTCAGGTTTAATTTTATTTTGCGGCGTTTTTTCGAGTTCGGACTTGATGCGGTACGCGCGCACTTGAGTGCGATTGCTCATGTGCGTGTGTGTGTATGTAAATATGTGTGTATGTGTGTGTGGGTAAGGACACATCTGAATGTAATATGCCTAGTTAACTATTTACGTTAAACAGTTTTTGCCTCGATGGTTTCTCGTAGAAATTTGTATACATGTGTTTTTGAGGTCGCTGATAACGAATCCCGCCTCAAATTTTTAAAATTCAAATTAGAGCCTCTAAGATCACCTGACATAATTTTGGAAGAAATTTGAATTTTTTTAAAAATCGGTATTCATGGATTTTTGAAGTCGCTGATTACGAATCCGGCCTCAGATTTTGAAAATTCAAATTAGAGCCTCTTAGATCACTTGTCAAAAATTTGGAAAAAAAATGAATTTTGTTGAAAATTGGTATACATGGGTTTTTTAGGTCGCTGATCACGAATCCGGCCTCAAATTTTGAAAATTCAAATTGTTGAAAACATTATATTGGTTATACGTTTAATATGACTCTCGTCTCTACGTGCTCAAGGTTAAGACTGATTTCAGTCTGAGGCCGGATTCGTAATCAGCGACCTCAAAAACCCATGTATACCAATTTTCAACAAAATTCAGTTTTTTTCCAAATTTTTGACAAGTGATCTAAGAGGCTCTAATTTGAATTTTCAAAATCTGAGGCCGGATTCGTGATCAGCGACCTCAACAACCCATGTATACCAATTTTCAACAAAGTTCAATTTTTCCAAATATCAAGTGATCTTAGAGGCTCTAATTTGAATTTTCAAAATCTGAGGCCGGATTCGTAATCAGTGACCTCAAAAACCCATGAATACCGATTTTTGAAAAAATTCAATTTTTTTCCAAAATTTTGTCAGGTGATCTTAGAGGCTCTAATTTGAATTTTTTTAATTCGAGGCGGGATTCGTTATCAGCGACCTCAAAAACACACGTATACAAATTTCTACGAGAAACCATCGAGGCAAAAACTGTTTAACGTGAATAGTTAACTTGACATATTACATTCAGATGTGTCCTTACACACACATACACACATATTTACATACACACACACGCACATGAGCAATCGCACTCAAGTGCGCGCGTACCGCATCAACTCCGAACTCGAAAAAACGCCGCAAAATAAAATTAAACCTGAGATTTTTCTATGATGTAAAATCTGAGTTAGATCTTTCTTTAAAAGTCGATTTGAAAACGATCTTTCTATACTGCTCGATTCGGAATAGATCTTTTTATTCCGCTCGATTCGAGATAGATCTTTTTATTCCGCTCGATTCGAGATAGATCTTTTTATTTTGCTCAATTCGAAATAGATCTTTTTATCTCGCTTAAGGTAGTTCATGCCATATAAAGCTCACGCACACACGCACGGTACATGTACACGGCACACGCACGGGCGAACACAAGCTCGCCCATGCTCTGTCTCACTTGCTCTCGCTGCGCTCACGCGTTCGCGACGTGAAATCATCAACTTTGCATTAAAATAACTCAGAAACGGTACGGTTTAACATGCTACACTAAGCGAGGGAAGTTTTCGTTACTATGTCCTCTATAACATACTGTTTTTTTGTCAACATTTAAAGAAGCATTTTCGAGATATCGATGGAAACGTCTTTTTGAGCATCCCCTGAGAGGCTCGGTATAGGACTTCACGTGTTAAAAAGTGAAAATTTGACATTCAATTTTTCATGATTGGCACGGCTGAGTTCGCTCAAATTTTGAGAGCTGGTGTAAAATATTGTTATGAATGAGTGGCTAAAATTTCAAGACAATTGTAAGAAAACGCAGTTTGGCATGAACTACCTTAAATCGAAATAGATCTTTCTTTAGCGCGTTTCTGAGATCGTTGCTTTTCCCCCCCAGGCGACGTTATTATAAAATTCAAAACGGTTTGCGTATACGTTACGAGAACTAATGCCTCGATTGTTTAATGTAGAGTTTTTGTTAAATATAGATGAAGATACCAGGATGTTATAAACCCTAACCACACGTTGGAAGGGGCCAAGCTAGGTGACACGGCTGTTAAACCAAGCGTTGTGGTTCATTGCCCAATGCCGGTGTTTTCATGCCAAACACACTTTTTTTACACTTACAAATCTTAATACACACACACAGTCTATGTAAGTGAGTGTCCTGTACGAAATCCTGCAACTTCGATTTGATGAATACGATACATGGCAATTTCTTTGAAAGACAACGTTTCCTGATAAAGTAAATTAAAATATTTGATATACCTCGATTATATCTGGCGACCGTGAAAAGAATGCCCAGACGTACCTAAATACCGATAGGTACGTTACATGGTGTACGTAATATACTGGATTTGAATCTTCGGTATCACAGTATTTGCTCTGGAAGATTGATGGGTATCAGATTCAAAAAACTTTATAAACAGGAAAAGATGAAATTTCAGTAGCTGTAGATTTCGTAGTGAATTATTTTTCAGACAAAAAGCAAGAACGTCAATTCTCACTGCAAGAAATACCGAAAAAACATACTGAATCTGAAGATAATACCGTTTTTTTGAAGAAAAATTGAAAGATCATTTCAAAGACGATTTATGTATATATTCTGTGGAAAACGATTTCATACTTTATTTCGTGAAAATTAAGAATGATATTCTTTCTAATGATTGATATCAATCGAAGATGAAAGATAAGATCAAAGAACGTTGTAGACTTGTCGTTCAGCCGCAAACATTGTACTGAAGGGTATCCGAGCTGCTCATCATAATGTGACTTTGTGTAGCTTGAGTAATCGTGTTATCGTCCGATTAGGTGGTTTTCATGCCACCATGTCGTATATTGGAGCTATTGGTTATATAATGGAAGGGAGTCGATTACAAGGAGCACTTTTAATAAAATATGCTGAAAATTCAGCAAAGAAAGCTCTCTGTGAGAAAGCTTATTCAAGGACTGTATGAGAGGCCACTTGTTAGTTCAAAACTCATTTGCAGAACTGGTTATGAAACGTATCGAATTTAATTAAAAAGAGAATGAGTTGTTACATAATTCATTGAAAAAAAAGGTGAAGATGATTCTTACACGTTGATAGACAGTGATGAAATGTATGCAATTAAGAATAAATTCATCTCATTTTTCCATGGCTCAAATAATGAAAGATTTTATCCAAGCTGAGAGAGATGAGGATTGGAAAAATCATTTAAAATGTCTGCAGTTAATGCTGCCATTTTATCATGCATAGCGCCGGCCGCATGCTGCTCTCCGAGCACAGGTGCGCGCGCACAACGACAACGACTGCTGCGTGTTCTTAACGCACAGTTCTGGGGGTCTGGCACCACCAGAACATTGCGCGTTTGCGACACTCAGCTGTGGAGGCCTGACTCCGTTTTAAAACTGTGGAGGTCTGGGGCCCCCAAGAGTTTCTCAGTGTACACACATGTACATACAGACACATGCATACGACATCATTCCCGAAGTCGGAAAAATCCCGAGGGAAAAAATTTCTCCTGAAATGGTACTTTTTATAGAAATTTTCCGGAATGGCACTTTTTATAGAATTTTTCTCAAATGGCACTTTTTATACTTGTCAATCTGAAACGGCACTGTTTATAGAAAGTTTCTAAAATGGAACTTTTTATAGTAAGTTTCTGAAATGGAACGTTCTTCCTCCCAATCGACGATATAACAAATCAGTGTCCTTGGCCATCGAGTGTGACTTAAGGGGGGGGTAGGGTTTTGAAGGCAGAAAAAAAAACAGGTTCTTACAGATTTTTTTTTGGGCGTACGGTGAAAGTACATTTATTTCTGATTATTGTACACGAAAGAGTAGTAATTGAACTATATTCTGTGAAATATTGGTTGAAAAATATTGAAAATTGACCGAATGGCAGCAATTCTTCGCAGGCGCCTCAGAAATGAGTCGGTGCACTCTGTATCTCAAAATCTATTCAACCGATCGTTCTCAAATTTTTTACAGTATTTCCTTACATAATTTATGAGGTAACCCTGTTGAGATTTTTTCGTTTTTG
The DNA here is from genome assembly GCA_020882685.1 of Aphelinus atriplicis. Taxonomy (NCBI): domain Eukaryota; kingdom Metazoa; phylum Arthropoda; class Insecta; order Hymenoptera; family Aphelinidae; genus Aphelinus; species Aphelinus atriplicis. The sequence continues at coordinate 6,993,789 of CM037075.1, forward strand.
ATTTTATTTTTTTTATTATTAACAACAATAGTCATGAATTTAGGCCAAAAATCGGTATTTTCACTTTCAAGTCTTGTAAAAAGTTCAAAAATTTAAAAAAAATGAAAAAACTCGACAGGGATACCTAGAGGGACACAAAAATTAAGGGAAAAACTTTTGTTATTTCATTTCAGATGATCCAGTGCTGAGGTATCATGTGCACCGCAAAATGTATTTTTTCTGAGGCGCCTGCGAAGAATTGCTGTCATTCGGTCAATTTTCAATATTTTTCAACCAATATTTCACAGAATATAGTTCAATTACTACTCTTTAATGTACAATAATCAGAAATGAATGTACTTTCCCCGTACGCCCAAAAAAAAATCTGTAAGAACCTGTTTTTTTCTGCCTTCAAAACCCTACCCCCCCCTTAAGACTGATTTTCTGGCTTCCGAAGCAACGATTGGTAGGGACGTGAACAAATGATAGCAAAGGATATCAACAGTGGTTGCTATGGGAAATATTGCATCTATCCTCATTGATTCTCTATAGACCCAGTGAGCACTTATGAGAATTTGTGAGAAAAAACGTTGAAGACAGGTGCTAAAGAAATAAACAACGGATTTTGCTGAAAATTTAACGTGGCCGAGGTTTTGCCACGTGTAACCTGTGTGCGAAATTTCAAGAAGATTGGACCTTTCCGGGACGCACACGCGCACACACACACACGCGCACACACACACACACACACACACACACACACACACACACACACACACACACACACACACACACACACACACACTTTTGGATTTCCATGTTTTTCGGCCCGTAGATTACGAGAATCAAGGTCCCGAGGTATGATTCGGTGGGTCGATTTTTGCCCCATTACAAAGCTTTCTCTTTGAGAAAACAATATATTTGGAATAAATCAAACGATCGGGGAGAGGTTGTGAAACCGTGTGAATTAGAAATAATCAGGTGATAAAATCTACATTAAATTTCCTTTCTACGTCGTAGAGGGTCATGCGTTGCTGAAAACCATTTTTCTCCAATTTTCTATCTGATAAACAGCTTAGAAAATGATGATTTGAAGAACATGTAGTGTGACGGATCGGAAGAGAAGTTACAGAGCTATAATTTGCACTGGCTATGTGTTCGAAAGAGTTGATATTGTGGGGGCGTATTAAACATAGAAACAAAAATTTGACGTTTGATTCCGAAAAAACGGTCCTAAATAATCATAAATGGGTTATGTATCCAGAATTTAATCTTGCAAATTTAGAAAGGAGCATGAACATTTTCATAATCTGAGGTGAAAAATCCAGAAAAATAGACGTGGGGGCGTAATATACGTCATAGGAAACTTGCCGCGTTGCCGAAAACAATTTTTTCCAATTTTCTATCTGATAAACAACTCAGAAAATGACGATTTGAAGATGATGAAGAAGATGATTGAACATGTGGTGTGATGGTTCGAACGAAAACATCGAGGGCTATAGTTCATATGCATCATGATGTCGATTGATATTTATTTACAATAGATTTCAAGTACAACTTACTATAACTGAATCTTCTACATTATATTAAAATTAATCCGTACACAAATTATGATTCCCATATTTTGCTCTTGAAAACAATGTTTTGTTAGAATATTTTGGAATCGGGTCTAGCAGATCGGTAGAGGAGCCCGAGCATTTTCATAATCTAAGGTGAAAAGTCCAAAAAAATAGACGCGTGAGCGTGATCTATTATGTGGAAAATCATGTGTAGTCGAATTTTCGTCATACGGAAGAATTGGAAGTGATAAACAACTTGGAAAATGATGATTTGAAGAATATTCGGTATGATGGGTCAAAAGAGGAGGTCAAGAGCTACAATTTGAACTGGCTATGTGTTGGGAAAATTGATACTGTGGGGGCGTATTGACCATGAAAACAATTATTCGACGTTTGATTCCAGGATAACGTTAAAAAAATAATATAAATGGGTTATCTATTCAAAATCTTATCTTGCAGATTTATAGAGTAAAATGAGCATTTTCATAATCTGAGGTGGAAAATCCAAAAAAATAGACGTGGGGGCGTAATCTATGTCATAGAAAATTATGCATAGTCGAATTGGAAGTGATAAACAACTTGGAAAATGATGATGTGAAGAATATTCGGTATGATGGGTCAAAAGAGGAGGTCAAGAGCTACAATTTGAACTGGCTATGTGTTGGGAAAATTGATACTGTGGGGGCGTATTGACCATGAAAACAATTATTCGACGTTTGATTCCAGGATAACGTTAAAAAAATAATATCAATGGGTTATCTATTCAAAATCTGGTCTTGCAGATTTATAGAGTAAAATGAGCATTTTCATAATCTGAGGTGAAAAATCCAGAAAAATAGACGTGGGGGCGTAATCTATGTCATAGAAAATTATTTTAGTTTTATATTAGTTTTATGTTAGTTTTATATATTAATATTCAATTAGTTCATTGAATATTTGATAAGGTACCCAAAAAGCATGCCGGTAAGTTTTTTTTGTGATTGCTTACTCAAACAGGGTGTCTACCGCATCTGGAAAATCATGGAATCATGGAAAACTCAGGGAATGCGTAAGACCCTGGAATAACATGGAAATCTCAGGGAATTTCCCTGAAAATCTGGAAATTCTTTTATCGTTACACATTTTTTTCTCCGTTCTTTATTTGCATTTGAAATTAAGTAGAGTCGCCACATTCCCAAAATTAAACACAATGCGTGGTTGCATTTTTTTCTTCTAAAGATTATACTCACTCGGAAATGTACGGGTGTTTGTATTTCGAAGAAATCGAACGCGTGGACACGATATAAAAAGTACGACAACATAAAAACCGCGAAAAAGCAAGCTACTGAACAGTATTTGTTGGAGTCAGCTATTCTAGATAGTCAATTGGCGTTATTAAAAAAAATAATGTATCACTTCGGTTTGAATATTGAGATAAAATAATATACTATTTTATGTTGACTATTAATTGACAGAGTTGTTGAGTGTTACTAAAAGTCGGTACTTTTATGAGATCAAAAATATATTATAATTTTGTTTACTTGTCATTGAGTTAACTCGTCTCGGCCCAGAATGCCACTCGAAGCATGTCGCTCTTCGGTACCGCAGAACTTTTCCTATTCGCGACAGAAAAATTCTTCAAGGACACATTTCGAATGGTAAAGACTTGCCCTTTCCGATGGTGTCAATTAAATTTTTTTAAATCATTATTAAGTTGGCAAAAGTACAGTATTTTTACAAAACAAAACGCGCAAAACCTGTTTATGCAAAGATGACGAATTTTTCGAAAAATTGCCAAGAATAAAAATTTCTTAAAATCACTTAAAAAGTACGCTGGAATTTTTTCAGAATTTTTTGAGCTTTTTTCAAATTTTGCACTTGTCAATTTTTGTAAAAATCAAAAAATCGCTGAGGTTCCAGGTCCACGGCAGACCCAAAACCCCTTGAAAATTTGATTTAAAAAAGGAGCTGTTTCGAGAAAATCGCGTTTTTTTGTAAAAGTACTGTATTTTTGCCAATTTAATAATGTTTTAGAGAAATTTAATTGACACCATCGGAAAGGGCAAGTCTTTACCTTTCGAAATATGTCCTTGAAAAATTTTTTGTCGTGAATAGGAAAAGTTCTGAGGTACCAAAGAGCGTCATGCTTCGAGTGGCATTCTGGACCGAAACGGGTTAAGATCCATGTCAAAATAAATAACAAATAGAAAAATTATATTTTGTGCATTGAAAAATCGGAGTTCATCTTTATTTCCAACCTGGAATTCCATTCCTTGATCCTGGAATAGTCATGGAAAACTCAGGGAATTCCCTTCATCTGATGTAGTAGACACCCTGTCAAAGACGACATCACCTATAGTTAGTAAACTATAATAAAAATACGTAATACTTTAACAATGTGAGAACTAATCAGAATGAATACTGATGAAATGATAACTTGACTCATGTGTCTATTATAGATTTCAATTTTTTTTAAGCTATATAAGAAATAAACCAATTCTACCACATGCTTGACACAACATTTTTACTTTTTCTCAAGAAAAGGTTTTGTGGGGATTCAATTCTTTTTGCGGAGTATTACGTATTATATAACAAAAAATAAAATGTATATATACACTATGCATTCACTAGTTAGCATCAGTAATAACATTCAGTAAATATTTTTCCAAAATCCAAATATATATATATACGCTTAACAGTTACACAAAAAAAGTAAAAGTGATCAGTGAGAGTTAACATTTGATTTACTATTGCATTTAAATCTTCTCTGAAATAAGAATAATGGAATCTTTTGAATTTGGAGGCCAACTTTTTTTTGTATTTCTTCATCTTGAATGTTCATCTCGCAATCTTCTACCTAATCATACATGTATGATGCACACCGTCATTGGTGACCCTAACTACCTGGACACCGTTCGGGTCCAGGGTCAGCTAATCCAAGTGGAAATACGAGGAGGGCACCCTTGAAACACCGTTATCGGCGACCCTAACTACCTGGACACCGTTCAGGTCCAGAGTCAGTTTTTCCAAGTGAAAATACTAGGAGCGAACCCTTGAAACACCGTTATCGGCAACCCTAACTACCTGGACACCGTTCAGATCCAGGGACAGCTTTTCCACCTAAAAATACCAGGAGCGCACCCTTGGAATACCGTCATCGGATACCCTGTCGACCTGCATATCGTTTGTGCTTAGGATCAGCTTCTCCAAGTAAGAATACCAGGAGCGCACCCTTGGAACACCGTCATCGGCGACCCTAACTACCTGGAGTTCGTACGGGTCCAGGGTCAGCATTTCCAAGATAAAATACCAGAAGCAAACCCTTGAAACACCGTCATCGGCGACCCTAACTACCTGGACACCGTTCAAGTCCAGAGTCAGCTTTTCCAAGTGAAAGTACCAGGAGCGCACTTTCGGGAGCGCACACTAGAGGGTGTTGCTCCAAGCAAGAGCATATCCGAATGAGGATAACCTCTGGAAGTAAAAAAAAAGCTAGAGCTTGTAAACGTTGTTACGTTGACTTTCAGGACCATATACCTCTCACTATGCGTGGACATAGTTGCTTTATCAGGCTACCGCGGCTAACTTCAGGTTCGTAAGATGAAGACAAATTTTTGATCAAAAAAAAAGAAGTAGATCGCTTGACACGGTACTCCAAACTCATTATTGCGAACGAGTTTTTGGGTATTTCTTTTTGTCAATCGCTCAATCAGGATGCCAGATTATCATGAAATCCTGTTTTGCATTTGAAAAAATTCGTTTTGGCTAAATTAATGCCAATGTAAAAATCGAGCGAGCGATCTCAAACATTATATAGTTGCAATGTCTTCTGCTTGACGCATGGAACACTACCACGTTCCGTGATTTTATTTAGATAATATTGTTTCATGTAAAGAACGTTATTTTATGGAAAGAATGTTATCTGAATTGAAGAATATTGTTCTATGAAAAGAACTTTATTTTATGTAAAGAATGTTATTTTAAGTGGTGAATACTATTGTATGTGGAAAGAACAATTGGTAGCATTGTCTTAGGACAGACGATATTGTCAGGAATGGCCGAGTTGTGGGAATGGGTAATGGTAAAAGTGTATGACTGAGAGGGCAGTATACGTGAGAGTATGCCGGTATGCGCGAAGAGCGAGGACAGAAGGGATGACGACCCCCCGCAGTTGATGGAACATGCGGCCTTTGGGCCTAAGTCCCGTGGGAGACCCGGCTGCGAGACGTATTGAATAAATCTGTATGATAATTGGGATTAATCCTCGTCTTATGATTGGCTTTACCTCTAACCCTACCCTGAACCCCATGTATATAAAATCGTAATTTCATCGCTTACTTACGCAAAAACAAAGGCCGTGTTTTGGATAAAAAATCATATCCAACATTAACATTACAAAAAATTTTATCGAATTGTATACGTTTGACTGGTTTAACTACGTCTACGATATTCTTGAAATAACTGTATTTTCTCGGGAACGAGTTCATCAATCAGATCGTAATTGGTGCCAAATGGAAGCTAATAAGATTACACAAATTTTGAGCATAAAGTCGTTACTCTACTGTGCTTGTGTCACGAGCTATCTCTCTCTAAAGTCTTTAACAGTTTTTTTGTTATGTACTGTGTATATGTCAATGCGGTGCGACTCATTCGAAAGGTACGAATTAGCTGCAACTATGTGATATAAAAGGAAAGTCCCGATTCACGTTAACATCTGTGGAAATACATGCGAAAGCGCGCTGCGCGCCGGTGTCCCGAGCGTAACTGCCGGGATCACGGAGTAGAGGCGTGGTGGGGGAGCCCAATCGTGTGCGGCCAGTCGAAAACTGATTTCGCGCGTTTCAAATTATCCAATCGACCTGTATTCTCTGCATTTCCGCAACTATAAATCGTTTTTTTTTTGTTTTACGACTTAATCTGAGGTAGCTCGTCAAGCTGAATCCAAATTTCATAACGGTAACTGTAAAATAATGCGAAATGAACTCTGGGCTTGGATGATAAAGTAATAACAACTTTTATGTTCACAGAATCGATATTTTTCCACAGGACGTCCACAGGAAAAATATCGATTAGTAGGGAATCGATAGTTAGTATCTATAAGAGTACGTGAAAGACTTGGCAGGTTTCGGAGAGGTTCACAAACAACTCAAGTATAATTGTAAAATTAGCAATATTGCTTTCTCGAAGAAAAAGCTTTGTAATGGGGTGAAAATCGACCCATCGAATCGGACTTCGGGACCTCGATTTTCGTAATCTACGGGTCGAAAAACATAGAAATCCGAAAATTTCTGGATGTATATACGTACGTACGTGCACTTTTTTTCGTCGTACGATAACTTTCGAAGGAATTGTCCGATCGTCCTGAAATTTTGCACACAGGTTAGTCGCCGCAAAATCTCAGCCGAGTTCAATTTTCAGCCAAATCCGTTGTTTATTTCTCTAGCAACCGTTGCTAACGTGTTTTAGATAAAAGCTCCGAAAATCATTATCAATGCACGATGGATCTCCAATTCTTGTGACGATCGATGAGAATCGATAAGACATCCATTTTGGAAAAACCATTGTTTATTCTTCTAGCAACCGTTGCTATGGAGATACAAAATTCAGCTTCAGACTGACTTTTTTTTGTCGTACGTTAATTTTCGAAGGAATTGTCCGATCGTCCTGAAATTTTGCACACAGGTCGGTCTCCGGCAGATGTGAACCGAGTTCGGTGTTCAGCAACATCCGTTGTTTGATTCCATGGCAACCGTTGCTAGCGTGTTTTCGATAAGTTCCCATATAATTCATGATAAATGATCATTTGGGTTTTTTATATTTATGGGATTCTATAAGAATCAAAGAGACATTTCCCGTAGAAATCATTGTTGATGTCTCTAGCAACCGTTGTTTATATCGCTTGCAACCGTAGCTAGGGAATGGGAAAAGTCAGTTGGAGGTCCATTTTCGGAACTGTTGATGACTAAGAAGTAAGAACATCGAAGCTCCGACATTAACCATAGCAACTGTTGTTTACATCTTTATTAATCGTTACTACAGAGTGGGAAAAGTCAGTCAGAGGTCCATTTACGGAACTGTTGACGACTAAAGAGAAAGAACACCGAAGCTCGGATATTTACCATAGCAACCGTTTTTTACGTCCTTAGCAACCGTTACTATGGAGTGGAGGAAATGAGTTAGAGATTCATTTTGCTTTCTCAAAGAGTGGTGATTAATGCAAGTTGAGGTTCAATGGCAATACTATGAGAAAGCATACTGCTGAGACACTTGGCAGCGGGTTTTTTAAATTGGCTTACTCAATAGATAGATTGTCCGAAAACTATCAGAGATATGGAGATGAATTCTTTTTAGTGTATTCATTACTGTATAAGGTAATCTGAATTTTAATCTCATAACCATAGCTATGATTTCGAAAATTTGGATAAAAAATCACAAAAAATAGCTTGTTTTGAGGTGTCACCTCTACCTTTGTAACTACTTTGCAACAACAATATTCGAGATTAATGGTCCTGAATACTCAATCCGCATGCGAAATTTCATGAAAAAACTTTTTTTCTCTTTCCATTTCACTCCAGGATTGATAGTTTTTATACTAACTGGAAATTGAAAGATAAAAATGCAAACTTGTTAACATTTTCAATAAATAAAAACAACAAGCCATACTTTTCAGTTTGACGCACATGTCTCATATCATTCCTAGTCATTTTCCGGAGAGAACTCAATAGTTCTCAGCGACAGGGTATAAAGAGCCGCAGCAAATGCAAATGAGCACTGGGCTACAAATAGAATGTGCGGAAACTATCAAAGATATCGAGATGAAATTTTTTATGTATTTTCATTACTCTTTAACTTCCTCTGAATTGCAATCTCTTAATCGTAGCTATGATTTGGAAACTTGAAAAAAAATCATAAAAAGTGGCTTATTTTGAGATGTCACTTCTCTTTTGTAACTATTTTGCCACAACAATATTCGAGATTAATGTTTCGGAATACTCAATCCTCATTGAAAATGTCATAAGGAAACCTATTTTCCTCTTCCATTATACTCTAGGAATGATAGTTTTCATACTATTTCAAAAGTAAAAGAAAAAATTGCTCAATTTTTCAACATTTTCATAAATAATAACAATAAGTCTGAGTTTTCATGTGTCTACATATGTCTCATATTATTCCTAGTCATTTTCCGGAAAAAAACCAAACGGTTTCAGAAAGGGTGCATGAAACGTCAGAGATAAAATGTTCCTGAACAGATGAGCCGTGGGCTGAGAGACCCTACCGTCTCTTTGCTTACTCGGCAGTCGACCGACTCTCTGTGGCTGCGCCCGAACAGCCAATAGTTTTTCGTACGGTCGGTGTGCTATAAACAATACCCACTATCGAATTTCATATTTTGTTATAACATTTTCACTCTGATTCTAGTTGCATTGCATGCAGGGTTTCATACATTCGTCTATACATTCATTCTTTCGTTCTCGCTCAAGTGTCCGCTGGTTACTCGTCAGCTTATACGTGCCAATAAGAAGATCTCCTATGGCCGTTTCTAACTAATTTGGAGCAACTACTATTGAGGTCGCTGATCACGAATCGGAAGTCAATGAAAATGGTAACTTGGGAATTTTTAGATCATTGTTTATTTTTGTCTAAAAAAGTTTCCCGAGGGTTTTCAGGGTAACATCAAACTTATTTACAGCTTCCTCGAAAATCCCGCGCGAGTAGATTTTCAGCATGGAATACGTTATTTTTGGAATTTCCAGTCTGCCATGTTGATTCCGCTATCTTGAATGTAAGAAAATTGTGAAACTGATTTCATATTCATTATCAGCGATCCTAATAACCCCTGAGTAAAAATTTTCAGACAAAAATACGCTATTCTTCAAATTTTTGGCCCGCCATTTTGAATTCGCCATATTGGATTTGAGAAAATCAAATTTGTAATTGCATATTCATAATCAGTGACCCCAAAAACCCCTGATTGAACATTTTTGACAAAAATACGTTATTTTTAAAGTTTTGGTTCGTCATTTTGAATTTGCCATTTTCATTTTTGAAAATCTGACCACAGATTCGTAATCAGCAACTATCAAAACCCTGAGATACAAATTTTCATAAAAATCAAACGACAAATGAGCTGGAAAATGATTTTTTCCTAAAAAATCTCATTTTTTCGCAATTCGTTTATTTATAAATATCTGACAACAAATAAAATATCAATTTTTGTTAATTAATATAGTAGGAAAACTCCCTAGCTATCAGGAGAATTTATTACCATTCATATACACCGATAAATAAAATTTTTATAAATAAAAGTCTTGGACGAAATTGGTGGTTAATATATTAACCACCTTGGCGCAAAGGGTTAAATGATTTTGTCAGTATGGTCGCCCTTTTTGATTTCGATGTAATGCAAGCAATGAAAAAAGTCTCGTACTCCGCTTCAAAGAGTTAATCAAGAAGACCCGAAAAGAAATATACCTCAAAAAAGGATATAGCATTGTTTATCATGAAAGTGTAAATGTAATCGAAAAATAATTTCCCAATATTTTCCCTATTGCTCTAGAAAGTTCATTAATTTTGGAATCTACTCGAAAAAAGCCCAGAATTAGGAAATACACATTTATAATCAGGCATCATTCATAATCTATAATTTACTAGGAGGGGTACCCCCCTGCTCGCTTTGCTCGCCAACCCCCCCCCTTTCCGTGTGTGTTCTTTGTAAATCAATAATTTCAGTAATAAGTGTAGTAATAATTAAATAAAAAATACATTCAAAACAATAAAACTAAACGAACGATTCGAATCAAAATAAAAACTTAATCTCAGCTATGTTCACGTTAAAAGTTTGTTTATTTAGTTTCAGGTTAATAGTGACATGTGTTAGATCATTTGCTTATGTTTTTCGCGTGTTTAATTTCAGATTTTCAACAGCAGATTTCGAGAGAGACGGTTGCTAGACACGTAAACAATAGTTGTTATGGGTAAAACGGAGATTTTGTATCCTGTGCAATTGAGAATACTGGAAACGGAACTACGTGAATTTTTCTTCCCCTCAGCAACGGTTGCTAGGGCGGTAAAAAACTGTCGCTCAGGAGCTAATAGAGAAGATTTTTTATCCTTTGCCATTAAAAATGATGGAAACGCGTCATAAATTGATTACTTCCAACCTTCGTAACGGTTGCTAGGGAGGTAAACAACGGTTGCTATGGAGCAAATATAACGATTCAGTGTCCTTGGCCATCGAATGAGATTTAAAACTGATTTTCCGGCTTCCGAAACAACGGTTGCTAGGGATGTAAACAAACGGTTGCCAAAATGGTTATGAGTAAAGAGAAACATGAGTATAGAACTTATTGATGCACGTAGAAAACCTAGCAAATTGCCAAAACAATATAGCATTTTTTAAAGATCAATTGTATGATTCGTACGTACTCTTGCCCGTAGAACCGATCGCCGAACTCGGTTTTTCGAAAAAATAATGTTCTGACATCCTTTTCATACAATCATTATTCAAACAATTATGAAATCGTGTCCGCCGACGTTGTTCCATCTCTCACGGTTTTATCCTGTTTCCAATAAATACTTTGAAATGAAATTATTGTTGACATAACATGTTTTACTAGGTTATGTGCTACGATATTTTATATTTTTATATGCTCCCTGCCCCGACTTTTCTAGCAGTTGCTTTAATAGCTCAGTGGCCTAGGTTGTACAGGCCCTACACTGAGAGACTCTTGGTGGTAACGTACCGCCAGCTCCGGGGGCTTTGGACCACCGGACCAAAGATATAGAAAGATATAGAGAAGTCCGGAAGGGACTTATCTTTCTATATCAAAAGCCAAACCATCGCCGCCGTCAGATTTTTTCCCATTTTTTCCACCCCCTTTTTCCACCTCTTTCATTACCCCTTTTTTCACCCCTTTTTCACCTCTGTCTTCGAATAAATTATTCATTTCCAGTATATATTCGTCCACGATAACTCTCGGAGGAATGGTCCGATCTTCTTGAAATTTTGCACACAAGTTAATCCCACAAAAATCAATGAGAATCGATGAGATATTTCCCATAGAAACCACTGTTGATATCCTTGGTAACCGCTTGTTTACATCCCTAGCAACCGTTGTTTCGGAAGCCGGGAAATCAGTTTCAAGTAACACTCGATGGCCAAGGACACTGAATTGTTATATTTGCTCCATAGCAATCGTCGTTTACCTCCCTAGCAACCTTTACGAAGGTTGGAAATGATCAATTCTTGACCCATTCCCATCATTTTCGACGGCAAAGGATACAAAATCTCCCCAATTAGCTCCTCAGCAACCATTGTTTACCGCCCTAACAACCATTGCTAAGAGAAAGAAAAATCACGTAAGTTTCGTTTTCAGTATTTTCAACTGCAGGATACAAAATCTCCGTTTCACCCTAGCAACCATTGTTTACGTGTCTAGCAACCGTTGCAATCTGTCTCGAAATCAGCTGCCGAAAATCTGAAAATCTATATTGAAACAAAAAAAAGACTTCTAAAATATTAAATAAATAATTGTTGAAAATGAATAACAAGTCTCCTTCTCTTCGTGCGCTTCATCGTAGACTGTGCAAGGTGTTCTGTTGATTGTGGGAAGAGAGGGGCGGCCGGTGCGTCTTCTCGGCTTGCTCTAAAATCATCGGTGTCTGGTTACAGCCCACTAGTTACTTGTTGGCTGCAGGCGCAATTTCTTCGGCTCTGCAGTTCTATCAGTGTGGCCACACCTTGCGCGGTCGTTCGGATAATAGGAGGTGCGGAAGAATAAACAAGACACTTTCCTCACTTACAGCTTTGGATTTATTCTCAGCTTCACTATTAGATACATTAATAAACTTTTGACTGGTGTCAAGCCCGGGAATTTCACGGTGGATACTTGTTCGTTAAGACGTGCGCTGCAAACGTCTGTTGCATTCGATGGGGGGTGGAATTCTGTCGCGGTCGGCCGCAGCTCGCTCTCTCATCCTCTCCGTAACGTCACAGTGATAGGGTCGCGGAACGCTCCTCGAAGGTGCTGAGACACTATTCGAGTAGTCATGGAGCTCCTTATATGGTAATGGCTTTGGATGAGGTGCGGAGTAGCTTTATGATGTCAGAGAGCGATTTTTCTTAATCCTACTGCGCAATAAAATATTCACGCTTACATATACTAGGGGGGTACCCCCCTGCTCGCTTCGCTCGCCAACCCCCCCGTGTGTTCTTTGGAAATCAATTATTTCAATAATAAGTGTAGTAATAATTACAAGAAAATTACATTTAAAACAATAAAACTTTAAACTTGAAACTTCGATTTTGTTTAATAGAAAAGAATACTGAACAAATTATTCGAATCTAAATAAAAGCTTAATGTCAGCTATATTCATGTTAAACGTTTGTTTATTTAGATTAATAGTGAGTTTAACTTTAGGTTAATACTGACATGTGCTAGATCATATTTTATGGTTTGGGTTTTTCACGTGTTTCATTTCAAATTTTCGGCAGATTTTGAGTAAGATTGCAACGGTTGCTAGACACGTAAACAATGGTTGCTATGGGGGAAACGGAGATTTTGTATCCTGTGCAGTTGAAAATACTGGAAACGAAATTTACGTGAATTTTTCTTTCCCTTAGCAACGGTTGCTAGGGTGGTAAACAACGGTTACTGAAAAGTTAATTGTGAAGATTTTGTGTCCTTTGCCGTCGAAAATGATGGAAATGAGTCATAAATCGATAATTTCCAACCTTCATAACGGTTGCTAGGGAGGGAAAAAACAGTTGCTTGGAACAAACATAACAATTCAGTGTCTCTGGCCATCGAGAGTGACTTAAAACTGTTTTTCCAGCTTCCAAAGCAACGGTTGCTAGGGATGTAAATAGACGGTTGTTTCGATGAATAGGTGGATTTATATTGAAAAAAAATTGTCCAAAATAATATTTAGTCCTTCCCTTCTATTGCAGCAACGGTTGCTAGACACGTAAACAATGGTTGATATGGGTAAAACGGAGATTTTGTATCCTGTGCAGTTGAGAATACTGGAAACGAAACTTACTTTTTCTTTCCCTTGGCAACGGTTGCTAGGGCGGTAAACAACGGTTACTGAGGAGCTAAGTGTTAAGATTTTGTATCCTTTACCATCGAAAATTATGGAAATGGGTCATAGATTGATCATTTCCAACCTTCGTAACGGTTGCTAGGGAAGAAAAAAACGGTTGCTATGGAACAAATATAACAATTCAGTGTCTCTGGCCATCGAGAGTGACTTAAAACTGTTTGTCCAACTTCTGAAGCAACGGTTGCTAGGGATGTAAACAAACGGTTGCCATGGAATATCAACAGTGGTTGCTATGGGAAATATCGCATCGATTCTCATCAATTCTCATTAATTCTCATTGACTCTCATAGTCCCAATGAGCACTTATGAGGATTCGTGAGATAGCACGTTACGAACGGTTGCTAGGCAAAAATAAACAACGGATTTTATTTGAAATTGAACTCGGCTTGGATTTTGCGACGACTAACCTGTGTCCAAAATTTCAAGGAGATCGGACCATTGAATATTTATTGGAAATAAATAATTTATTCGAAGACAGAGGTAGAAAAGAGGATGGAAAAAAGCGGTGGAGAAAGGGGTGAAAAAAGAGGTTAAAAAAAGGGTGAAAAAAGGAGTGGAAGAAAGGGTGGAAAAATGGGTGAAAAAACCGCTGCCAAGTGCCTCAGCAGTATGCTTTCTCAAAATATTGCAATCGAACCTCAACTTACATTCATCAACACTCTTTGAGAAAGCAAAATGAACCTCTAACTCATTTCTTCCACTCCATAGTAACGGTTGCTATGGTAAATATCCGAGCTTCGGTGTTCTTACTTCTTAGTCGTCAACAGTTCCGAAAATGGACTACTCGAACTGATACTCTAACCTCTAACTGACTTTTCCCACTCCATAGTAACGGTTGCTAAGGATGTAAACAATGGTTGCTATGGTAATTCGGAGCTTCAATGTTCTTACTTCTTAGTCACCAACAGTTCCAAAAATGGACTTTAAACTGACTTTTCCCACTCCATAGTAACGATTTCTAAAAACGTAAACAACGGTTGCTATGGTAAATGTCGGAGCTTCGACGTTATTACTTCTTAGTCATCAACAGTTCCGAAAATGGACCTCCAACTGACTTTTCACACTCCATAGTAAAGGTTGCTAAGGCCGTAAACAACGGTTGCTATGGTAAATGTCGGAGCTTCGATGTTCTTACTTCTTAGTCATCAACAGTTCCAAAAATGAACCTCCAACAGACTTTTCCCATTCCCTAGTTACGGTTGCAAGCGATATAAACACCGGTTGCTAGAGACATCAACAATGGTTTATACGGGAAAAGTCTCTTTGATTGTTATAGAATCCCATAAATATACAAACCCAAATGATCATTTATCATGAATTATATGGGAACTTATCGAAAACACGCTAGCAACGGTTGCCATGGAATCAAACAACGGATGTTGCTGAACACCGAACTCGGTTCACATCTGCCGGAGACCGAGCTGTGTGCAAAATTTCAGGACGATCGGACAATTCCTTCGAAAATTAACGTACGACAAAAAAAAGTCAGTCTGAAGCTGAATTTTGTATCTCCATAGCAACGGTTGCTAGGAGAATAAACAATGGTTGTTCCAAAATGAATGTCCTATCGATTCTCATCGATCGTTGAAAGATTTGGAGACCCATCGTGCATTGATGATGATTTTCGGTGCTTTCGGTGGAAAAAGAGGGTGGAAAAAAGGGATAAAAATGAAGGATGGAAATGGGGGGCAATCAAGGGGGGCATTGAATATTTATTGGAAATAAATAATTTATTCGAAGACAGAGGTGGAAAAAAGGGGTGAAAAACCGCTGCCAAGTGCCTTAGCAGTATGCTTTCTCAAAGAGGCTTCAACATCACCTACAAACGCGTCTCAAACCTGTATTTTCACCATTCCACTAGCGTAGATACTATCATTCATTTTTCAAAGATTACAAAAAAATTATTCAATCAGTTCAATTCATATTTTGTGACTGTGTAAAGTGTTCTTTTTCAATTGACCAAACAATGTTGCGAGTGTTTATGTCTGCCCGGGCTCTCTTATTATTTGATCAAATGCAACAAAGCAAACGGTTCTAGGTTCTACACGATGCGAGACATTTGGACCTGCATAATTTTTCGATCAATTCATCTTGTGACTGTCATACGGTTTAGTAGCGGTCAAAATCGATCCGCCCTGCCCTTAAGTCCGTTTTGATCATTTTCGACGGGTGAGGTTGGAAATGATCAATTCAAAATCTATTTGTATCATTTTCGACGGCATAAGACACCGAATTTTCCCAATTTTCTCTATAGTACGTTGAAAATACTGGAAACGAAACATACATCAATTTTTTTCCCCCTTAGCAACGGTTGCTAGGGCGGTGAACAACGGTTGCTAAGGAGCTAATTGGGAAGATTTTGTGTCCTTTGCCGTCGAAAATGATGGAAACAGGTCATAAATTCATGATTTCCAACCTTCGTAACTGTTGCTAAGGAAGTAAACAACCGTTGTTATGGAGCAAATACAACAATTCAGTGTCCTTGGCCATCGAGTGTGACTTAAAACTGATTTTCCGGCTTGCCCCAATGAGCACTCATAAGGATTTGTGAGAAAACACGTTAGGAACGGTTGCTAGCGAAATTACCAACGGATTCTGCTGAAAATTTAACTCGGACTAGATCTTGTCACAACTAACCGGTGTGCAAAATTTCAAGACGATCGGATCATTCCTTCGGGAGTTATCGTGGACGAAAGAAACGAAAAAATAGACACCTTAACAACGGTTGCTAAGGAAATAAACAACGGATTTCGCTGAAAATTAAACTCGCCCGAGATTTTGCCACGATTAACCTGTGTGCAAAATTTCAAGACGATCGGACCATTCCATCGAGAGTTATCGTGGACGAAAAAAAAACGGGACGCACACACACACACACACACACATACACACACACATACATACATACAGACACTTTTGAATTTCCATGTTTTTCGACCCGTAGATCACGAAAATCGAGGACCCGAGGTCTGATTCGTTGGGTCGATTTTTGCCCCATTACAAAGCTTTCTCTTTGAGAAAGCATTTTGTGAAAAAATGGGTGAAAAAATCGGTGAAAAAAGGGGTGAAAAAAGAGGTGAAAAAAAAAATCGGTGAAAAAAGGGGTGAAAAAAGAGGTGAAAAAGAGGTGAAAAAAGGGTGAAAAAGAAATGGGGTGAAAAAAGAGGTGAAAAGGGGTGAAAAAATGGGTGAAAAAAGGGGTGAAAAAGAGGTGAAAAAGGGGTGAAAAAGGGGTGAAAAAACAGGTAAAAAAAGAGGTGAAAAAAGGGGTGAAAACAGGTGAAAAAAAAGAGGTGAAAAAAGAGGTGAAAAAAGAGGTGAAAAAAGGGGTGAAAACAGGGGAAAAAAAGAGGTGAAAAAAAGGGTGAAAAAAGAGGCGAAAAAAGGGTGATAAAAGAGGTAAAAAAGGGGGGCAACTAAGGGGGGCAACTAAGGGGGGCAACTTGGGGGTCAAAATTTCCCACGGCGGCGGCGGCGGCGGTCTGGCTTTTAATATAGAGAGATAAAACTTAAAGCTAAATGATTTATTCATTCCTTAATAAAAATAAAGACTATACGTATTCTATGTATAGTTTCTCGAAAGATTGTCTGACAAAGGGTCGGATTGTTGTTGCCTTCAACTATTTCGATGATTTTTTATTGTTTTCGAATCTATAATTTTCAATCATAATGATCTCAGGTCATGAGCTCTCGATCGATGGTGTGTGCTGCCTGATTGTAGCGGCAAGTCGTTTTATTAGAAATGCAAAATATATATGTATACGCGTGATATCCAATGAATCGGTTATTTCTAAACACTAGCTACATTCAGACGCGCTGCGCGCGATCTACATTCGTGCGTTTCAAAATTATGTTCCAATCATTCACATATGATAATCTTTTCCATTTACTCATCAATTCTTTCACAATATTCGTATTGTTTAACCCTACATTCATACAACTTTTATTTTTTTTTTGATTATCCGCAATTTTAAAACCTACATTCAGATTTTGGAAGCAGCTGGCAAGAAGAATTCAGTCGTTACAACCTCAAAATTTATCGTTCTTATGTTTCTTGCTTGCCTGTATTCACTATCTATATCTATATTTTACGCGACTCGTCACGTGGTTAGGTCTACACCAACCAAATCACGAGTTAACTGACTTCACTTTGACCCCCATCACTTTTTTATATAAGGATAATGTTATACAGAATGGATATAAAATAAATAAGTCGCCGTGAACATGTGTCAGCGATCATGATCGTACATTATGCTACTTTGCTTTGGATTCCTGAAAAAGATATATATATATATATATATATATATACTGGATTGGTTTGATCGATTGTGTATTTGATCAAGGCCGTTGCAGAAAGCTCGAGCAACTTTTCATGCCTGAAGACGTTGTTGGACTCGTGTGAGGCGGGAGGGCATGATGAAAGCTGGATCTTCATTGGGGTCGGGGAAATCGATGGAAAAAAATGAAAATATTGCCTGGGGCAAGGCTGGGCCATGACACTGAAACATACTTTTGTGAACATAATGTCTTGACCCAGGAGTACTGATGGTCGGTATACGATTAGAACCAGACGAATTCAAGTCATTCGTCAGGATCACTCTGTCCAAGAGTATAATGTGGCAGAAAATCATGCCAATATATGAGATACTAGCATCCCCCGTCGCGGCTTTACCCGCTCTCTGAGTTTAAAGAATTCAAATGATAATTATTAACTGTGCATAGGAATAAAAGCGTAACATTCAATTATTTAAAGTTTCAAATTCCCAAAGTAATTTAGAATAAACAACATTTCTGGTTTTGGAATCGGAATCGGATTTGGTTTTCCGATTTGCCCGTCCAAGAAAGTCCAACATACAACTGCCCGTGTAAAAAATAATCTGAGCGTTAATCAATTCCAACATATTCAAATGTTTCACCTTGAACCTTGTTTATTGTAATAGCAAAAGAAACCGCGTGTACGGCTTGTACAGCGGTTCGGCACCAAGTGGTCAAAGAGAGAAGCCGGAGCTTCAAATTAAGGCATATTTGAGCCGTTAAAAATAATTCCTTAAGAAAATATATGTGAGTTCGATCATTTAGGCAATCGATTACACCGCTATAATATCGGGAGTCACAAGAGGACGACCAATTTTAAGTTTTTCATAAGTAAATCGAGGACTTCAACACTGATTGCCTTATACTTACAGGCCACACCGCGCCGCTTAAGTTGCGTGAACGGCTTAAACAGCGTTTCGCCACCTAGTGGCCAAAAAAGAAGCCGGAGCTGATTTGCATGTTATTTCCACATTTTGCATGAAAACGCTCCTAATTAATAAATGAATAATTTTAATAGCCTATGACACTTCAGGGTACATAGTAAAGCTACTTTCAAAGTTTGGAGATGATTGATTCAGTAGTTTTTGAGATTTTTGCGAATATACAAACAAACGTTTCTTCTTTATATAATTATATATAATAGTTTTATTTAGCTTTATATAATAGTAAGATAAGATTGTAGTCAGGTCGATGAATAAAAATGGTGACCATTGTCGAGCCAACAAAAATAGTTATAGGCAAAATTCACGAAGCCCCGGTCAAATACTCGAGCTCTGGATCGCACTTTACGTGATTAATATATAGTATATTACGCACCCAATCGAGGTTACGCGATTTCGGCAAGAAAAACGTTTTCGCGTCTCATTGCGCTCGCTCGCAATTTACACCCATTAAATTGCCTCTTAGCATAAAAGTGATAACATCTTTTTCTGGAAATCACCTGAAGTTTTCAAAAAAAAGTATGTGCAATATTATAGGTGGTCATATGGCCATCATAATACTTACTTTAGTATTCTAAATTAAGAAAAAATTATTCACGATTACTCGGATCAGGATCTCATACCTACCAAAAGTTAGCTTATTATGTTACCAAATTATCCAGACTCGTTCTTCCTTAATTGCCCATGGTGAACCAATATTTGCAAGAAAATTGATAAATATCAAGATTTACCATTCACACACACGGTAGACGGTAGATGAATTGCCCATAATCCTTCATATGAAAAGTGATGGCCTTTGGAGTGAAGGCATTAACTTGTGATTTGATTAGTATAGATCTA
This sequence comes from Aphelinus atriplicis, assembly GCA_020882685.1. Taxonomy (NCBI): domain Eukaryota; kingdom Metazoa; phylum Arthropoda; class Insecta; order Hymenoptera; family Aphelinidae; genus Aphelinus; species Aphelinus atriplicis. The sequence goes on from CM037075.1 coordinate 7,013,506, forward strand.
ACCATGTGATTTGTAGTGGGGTGTTTATAGACATAGAGTGAGATGTGTCAAGATAGTCAGTTTCGTTGATGGAGCTGTCATGAGTTTTGACAATTTATTTTCCAAACCATGGTTAAGGTTTATTTCCTTGAGAATGATTCATGAATATTCACTCATAAGATTCACTTACATTGTATAAACTGCATAATTTCTTCAAGCCCACAAATGAGAAAATTTTTAAAGCACCTCTTTTTTAGATTTCGAGTTTCAAGATGAGATTTTTATATTTCTTCGTAAATTCTCGTTGAAGCCCGTATACTCAGAAAGGTCGACGAGGAACAAGATATTTCCTACAGCATCCGGCGTTAATAACCCGATCATTTTCAAAGCTATTTGGATAATCGAAAAATACATTTTTCTACCAAGTCGTGATCGCAATGCAGTGAAAATGTGTATCCTCCAGATGAACTGACTCTTGTTATTTTAGAATCGTAAGAACCTTTCCTAACTCATCGTTAAAACAACTCTAGTTCTATCAACAAATTGAATTAGCTCAAAAATTATTGAATATTTTGAACCGGATGTCAATCGTAGTTTTAGCATACTACACGCTAGATATTCGTATTATTATAATGTCGACATTCCTTTTGCTCACCTGAACAATGGTGTTACTTAGGTGTTTTTGGAAGTTCCTTTGGAAGAACTCTTTCCAAATTCACGTTACGGTTCGAATACACAATATATATACACGTAGATCTCAAGCACGTAATTCTCGCGTCTTTTATCGATTGAACTTATTCTCAAACCTCGTTTCTTCTCACACTGGTACGTGTGATCGACACACGTTAATGGACGAAGCTGTTAGTCGATATATGCGCGGAGTCGTGGGAAAGCATCCCTGGGCCCCTTTCTTCGTCTTCGGTCGGTTAGGCCGCAGTTGGGCTTTTTCAGCGACGTGATGAGCGAGTGGATCAGCGGATTATGAATTCTTGGCTCGGACCTCACACTTCTTTCGCTCCCGATATTTATTACCTCTGCCGATTGAACGTTGCAGCGGTCGAGACGAGACCGAGCTCCGTCCGCGACGCGGTTCATTGTTCTATGACCGGACAGATGGCGCGCAGCCGGGGCGGTTCAGGTAGTCACGTGCGCGCTGCCTGTCCCGTTCCCGAATGCGGCTAAGGTATATGAGCGTGGTCGCGTCTGTATTCGACTAGGATGCCTCTTTCCTCCCCCGGCTGTCATAAATTCATCGGCTTTCTACGCCGTTCATTTATCCTCTCTGCGAATCTCATTTTGCGTTTTTCTATATTGTGCGTTATTGACCGGAACACCACCATATAGCTATTTCATGTTTTGTTTTCTCAAAAAACAGATTTTTAACGGGGCAAGAATCGAGCTTTCTAATCAGACTTCGGGACCTCGATTTTCGTAATCTACGGGTCGAAAAATGTTCCCGCTTGGCGTTTTGTGACCGTCACTGCCGCATGCCCTATGAGAGGAGAGTCGCATCTACTTAGCAGTGTTTATAATCTGTCGAGTACATGGAGTAAGGTGTAGTAGGGTTGACATGGAAAATGTAGGTTATCAATAGAGTGTTTAGTTCTACGGACTGAGTTCAGCAATCAAGATTGATGACGAGGACATCCTGTGACGTTGCATCGGCCTGCAACGGCCACTGGGGGGAGAATGTCCCGACACACAACGTGGTTCGAAAAGGGGTGGGCGCCAGGCAGCTATTGCCAAGTTAGAATAATTAGGCTTAGACCGAACACTGGGAAAATAATCGTGTAACTAATGGTGGCCAGCATGAAACCCGCTGCAAGGGGGGTTATGTACCGGGTGAGGCGGCCGAGCCTCAAGAATAGTATGCCAGGGGAGTGGGATGGTCAGGCGTGCCCGACTTCACCTGGGGAGCCTCTCCGGGGAGGGCCGCCCCTACCCCTCGCGTCTGTGAGCCATAACGGTCACCCGTCGGCCCACTAGACGAACTTACTATAATTTCCAGGGAAATACTGCAGCTGCTGCTCCAAAATCCAGTGAAATCATTGGCCAGTGTAAATATTTCAAATAAATAATTATATTAACATGATAAGGGGGAAACAAGAGGAACACCAGTACAGGGAAAGTAAGTATGAATTCACTGTATTTATATTCAAACAAACGAATTTATTGACAAAATAAAATATCGGTTTGACTCAATAATTATTACTTTACAAGGAAATAATTAATACGCGGACCCGGCGCCGGTTCGATCCCTGAGCGTCAGCTCGCCCGCCATTACTGACGAGCGTTGCTTCGCCCACGGAGAAGTCTCGGCGCGACCGATTATCGCGTTCCCGACACGACCGAAAATCCCGCACGCGTCCCGGAGGCCTTCCCGAGCCAGAGCATCGGCCTAATAATTGTTCTTAAACGATGAACTCTCTGCACTCAATACTGGTATCAAATTCAAACAAGTCGACTATCGACACTGTGAATAGCTACGACGTAAACGAGAAAACTCTGACTGCTCTGTACAACTACTGCTGCAAGAATGGCGGAGGAATCGCCTCGCGGCGCCTTTCTCCCGGACCTTTTCCCTCGAAAATCCGCGGAAGCCAAATAACATGATCCGCGAACCGCCAAAATGCTCGCTGGACCAATGAGGAAAATTCCCATAACCGCGCAATTATGTAAACTTTCCCATTGGTCGACCGCACTCGCACGCCCCCTATTACTGCCGGCCGCGCGGGACCATTCAAATAATCTAGCTCAATTATACATGTACAATAACTCAACAATCTATCTAATGTCGTTAAGTCGACGTTAACTCGGCTATTTACAATAAATAATCATCTACAATGAATAATTAATCAGGCGCACGCAACTGCGCACGCCTCAAGTCTCTGCGCATGTACAATTCATATATAATTATTTCAAACTTCGCGCGGCCCCGCGCCTGCGCGCCTTAGTCCTCGCGCCGCATATAGACGCTGCGCGCTCGCCTTTACCCTCTCCGCGCCTCGTTTCCCCGCCGCCGCGCGCGCTAGTCCCTCCGAGCCGCCTCTCTTCTGCTGCGACCGCATGGCCGGCAGTAAAGATGGCCGCTCGCTCGCCTCGCTCGCGCTCGTCGAGTAACCGGCGCCCGCGTGCGCCCGCGCATCCTCGACCTCGAAGCTCCTCGCCTGGAGCTTCGGGGCGTAACCGCGAGTGCCCGCGAATGTGTTTCGGGGCCGGAGTCGGGGCGCTCGGGTCGCCCTCCGGCCCACAACATCATGGCGGCGCGCAGGCTGCCCCCTCTCCAGAGCCAACCAGGGAACATCGTCACCGGGACGACTCCCCAGGGCCCTGGGGTGGCTGCCTGCTGCTCGCCCTTGATGGTGAAGTGCCTCTGCTGATTGTGTGTGTGTTTCCAGGGTTGCCGCCAAGGACTGCTGCCAGCACCGCCAGTTCCACCCACCTCCTCCAGGACAGTCCAGCAGCAACCAGGGTCCAGCCGTCACCGGAGCACCTCAACAAAAGGAGGAAGGGTTATTGGTCAGCTCAGGAGCTCGAGCTGACCACCAAGGACCGGTAATCCCCAGCAGCGAGTCCCCCCAGAAGGACTGGACGATGGGCTAGCCCCATCGTCCACAGGTAAACACTATCCCATGATACCTTGGGAGTGTTCTTTCATTAATTATTATATTTATGTTGCAGGGATGGGCGGAGGAGGACCTGCTGACCACAGAGTCCTCCTCCAGAGCGTCAAGAGCTCTGCCCACAACATTCTGGGGGGGTAATTTAGTGAGTAGGCGGGTAGGTAGGCTAGAGGGGAGAACTCAGGCTCTTGTCAACAGAGCCTGGGCTCTCCCCGTCTTAATCCAACTAAGAAGTGCACCGGCATGTCTCAACATACTTCAAGTAGCCGAACCATCCAGTGTCAGTAAGAAGATGCTGCTCCCATGTTACTTAGCTAATTCATAGAACATTATTAGTAAAGCTTTGGAGTCCACTTTCTAGGTTTCTTGCTAGCTTGTTGGAACGGTTGAATCTTCACTTGGAATGGTTTAATCTGAGCTTCAGTAGATCTGAGTTTCCAATTTCTGGGAATATAAGTCCACAATGGAGAGATAATTGAACTGATGCTTAGAGCTCAAGTCATGATACCCCAGGTGCTCGTAAGTATGTGAAGGAAGAATCGCCACTCTGTAATTCATCAGCGGAATTTCTACCACAACGTTAAATATAGACTCAATGAAAAGATGAATTCATCAAAAGTAACAAAACGCAGTGGCATTGAAAAGAAAACAAATTTATTGCACGAACGCCCAGCAAGTGAAACTAATGCACAAACTCAAATAATTGAGTTATAAAATGAAGTCAAGTGAATAATTTGATTTTGGATGTGTAAACTATTTTTATCCTCACGATTGATAAAAATTGTTTCGATAATGTTTTTAGATTCGATATGAATTGAAAAGTACAATCAGAGAGAGATCATGCTCTTCAAGAAAGAACGCACGTAGGGAAAGATCATTTTGCTTCGAATGAAAATGAAGACGTTTGCATACAGATCTGTAAGAGTGTTCCGTGAAACTAGTCAACTTCAAGAGTACACTGAACTTCAAGTTGAAAATATTTTTTTACGAAAGCAAGTGTCAACAAACGCATTCCACCATTTTCAGGCTACAACGAATGAGATCAATCGATAGCCAGGAAATTTTTCTCGAAAGCGGCTACTGACGAAAGTTGTTCTAGAGTGTGAAGAGGTATTCGATATATTTGTTCGAATACCTCTTCACGTTGTCTCTTGTGTTGAAAACATGATCTGATGATCCTTTGAAGTAAGCATAATTCTTGATTATTATATGATCATATGATGAATTATATAATGAAGACATGATATTGATACGACTTATATTTGTTCCAATTCGATAGAATCAGTGGATATAGATTCGTGATATTTATTTTTAAAAATTTTCGAGCGCCATTGACAAAATATTTAGAATTGATTCTTCTAATGCCAATTCGACATTTTATGCAAACATAATGTGGTATTACATAATATAAAAATAATAATTATATTGCATGATGATAATTACCGAAAATAAGTAAGAATATTCACGGATTATTAAATTTCCGTGAATTTTCTCACTTATTTTCGGTAAATGTGGAGGCTGTGGATACTTGTGAATAGTATCAGAATAATAGTTTTCAAAACTGTGGGAAGGTTCTTATTTGAGTCAAAACATCCTTGAGCTCTTAAGCATATCATTTAAGTGAGATTCAGTAACAATAAGTTTCATGCTGAAAGTGTATTGGAATTATGGGAAGCAATGATGATCCACATCACATTAGGAACAGGAGAGAATATATAAAATTGAATGAGCATCTGGAGACTATATCTTCATACTAAGACAGCGTTAGGTCATCAATTTCTATCTGCAGATTCCTGGGGTGCCAGAGAATATATTCATAGAGTTGAGTTGAAATTGACTACCTGAAGGCCTGACACTCTTCTTTTTTGTTAGTTCTTTGTATAAAGCTTGGTGTAACACTTGTCCCCCCGATCTTAGTGCCTCTGACCAGTTTGTGTTTACTCGTAGAGTGAATGAGTAATCCTGTCAAGCCTCGTTGCGATAATCAAAGTAATAGATGAAAATCTCGAGAGCTCATCGGTAATCGTAATTTTTAAAAGAAATCTGAGGTGCTCAAACTAAAATTCTGATCCATACCCACTGCGTTAATTGCACATGTGGGGAACTGCGATCAGCGGTGTAGCGACTGTGGACTGCGCATGCGTGGCGCAGCAGCGAGAGAGCTCGGGCGAACGAGCGGGCAGTCGGCGCGACAACGACCAGTTCCGCTGTAGCTGGCCTAGCGGCATAGCCTCCGACAGAGGCGAGAGAGTATTATAACGACCACTAATAAATTGCTTGGGAATTTACTTGCAGTCTTCTCCTTCCTGGACCTGCACCCATTCCCACACACAGCTCTTCTGTTTAAATTCAAGCAGGTGGATTCAATATAATAGTTCGAAATATTCAAGTTATGTCTCTCCTATTAAAGTTTATACTTATGGGTTAAGAAATTACTACATTACTGGAATTGGCGAAAGAAAAGAATACAAATTGTGGTGAGGTGTGTCGTGACGGATTTGTAGCAGCGAAGCTTTCTCGTACCGTTGTCGCGCACATGTTCAGTGCAGCTTCACGTGCGCCGTTTGAATTCGAGGAAGAGAGGAAGGTCTGGCATAATCTGGGGTTAGCCGATTATGCCGCGGTTCCACTACATGATTTCGAAAAGTGGAGTAAATATTATTTCTGTTGGGTGCTCATCCCAAGTAGGCGAGTAGCACCCGGTTGTGTATGTGTGAGGGTATGTGTGAGGGAGTGATTGCCCAAGCGTGAAAGATTGCGGAAAAGGACACAGTTGTTGCGAACACGAGATTTTATAAGCATACATAATTGAGGCTGTGGAGAATCTATTAAATATACAAACATCATTGAATTTACATTACGTTCAAGTACACGTTATTATTCTCATCTACATCCCACGCAATATAACAAGTGGCGACGAGGACGGTTCTTGAAAATAACAGAAGAAAATTGAAAAAGAAAATTCGCACGTATTCGCAAATCCGGAACTCAGTACACAAAAATTTTGCCGACTTACAATACATCGGATAGTTTATAATACAGTGGCGCGTCCCAAGAAAGTACAGTTCGACACCGAGTTCAGTGCATGCCGAGAAAATACGAATACAAGTACATGCTAGGCCAGCAGTTACGAAGAAGACGCATACGGAACCTAACCTACAAATATACACGGATTTAAAATATGAGTACAACCAGATCAGTCCAGGTACAGCCGTTTGATCCGGAGGTAATTCTGTGGTCGAGGTGGGTAAAACCTTTGGAAGGTGCGATAGCAATGATGAGTATTACAGATACGAATAAGCAATCGTACTTATTACATTACCTTGGAGATTCGGCTTATAATAATCTATGCGACAATTTGGGAGCTACAGATCCATATACATACACATATGCAGATTTGTGCAAGAAATTGAAAACTCTGTATGAACCCACAGCTTTGGAAATTGCTGAAAACTTCAAGTTCAACTCAAGGAAGCAGCAAGGAGGAATGGGAGTACAGCAGTTCGCAAACGCCTTGCACAAGTTAAGCACAACATGAAACTTTGGATAATTTTTGCAAACGGCGTTGCGGAACCAGTTTGTTCTTGGAATAGCAAACAAGAGAATACAGAGTAGACTGCTGGAAACCAAAGACCTAACCTTGAAAATGGCACTGAGTACAGCAGTAGCTATGGAACTGACAGAGAAAGAATCATTCAATCTCACTCAAGGTTCACCACTATCTTCAATTAACTTGATTCAAAACAAGAACTTTACACACGAACTAAGTGGTAAGAATTACAATAAGAATCAGACAGTAGGAGATGTAAAATGTTTCAGATGTTGGAAAAATCATACGGCTCGCCAATGTTCAATGCCCAGGGATGTGAAATGTAGATTTTATAGTAAATCTGGTCACATTGAAGCAGTGTGCGTAGCGTGTGATGATAGCGCAACTGACCGGAGATCAGGAGGTCGCTGGTTCGAATCCAGCCCGGGGAACGTTGTATTTTTTTCTCGCAATATCACTTTGGGAAAGTCCACCAAGCCCGATAGAATTTATTATTCATCGTTTGTAAACTTTTGGACGTTGAAGAAAAATTATTTAATATCAAATACAGTAATATGAATCCAGTTATACATTCCAGATTATCTTGTCAATGGTGAGACGGGAAAAGATTGAAATCAAACATTAAATGCCAAGTATCCAACTAGTATTATTATCCTACTATAGGATGAATATTTTTCAAATAACACAATTCTTGTAGTTGCTCATGTTAAAATTAGGAAAGTACTCGAATAACAAATTCATGTCAAGTACCTCACTATGATGTTGAGTTCAGAAATTATATAAATGGTGGAAATGTAATAAAATACACCATTTGCAATTTTCATTCCCTTGGTAAAACATTTATCTTTGAAAAAGGTATACGTTGACGATTAGTATGTTCCGTATCCTGTGGTTCGTTGAATAAATTCTTTTGTGACTTTATTTTTTTCACATTGAAAAATTTAAATATGATTCAAATCTAATGTATTCTTTGAAAATATTACTCCAATAGATATTTTTACCAATATCGTTATATATTCCAGTTCATTTTGTCAATTATAACCCAAGAAAGTAATGAAATCTAGAATCTAATGCCAAGTATCCAACTAGTGCGATTATCTTACTACTAAACAAATATTTTTGCAAATTACACTCACAATCAATCGTATGTCAAGGAAAAGCTATCGAATGTATGTAAGAAAGTGACAATAAAATGATTCTTTTCTTCTCCTCATGTTTCTCATGCTATTTTTTTTTTGTAAATATAGATGTATCATTTTTATGGCTTCTTTCCTATACACTATCATAATACATTCAAGTTTATTTTATTAATAATGACACAAAAAAGTAGAGAGATCTAGCAACAACTGGCAAGTATCCAACTGGTGTGATCAGTCCTATACAGAACTAATATTTTTTCAAAGTAACCTTGAAGCAATTGTTGCATGATCCGTTATCAAATGTCAATGCATTCAAGATCAATTCACCCATGTTTGGATAACATGTACTGAAATCGAAAATCTAATGTAGATAGTAATGAGATATAGTACATAGTAGCAATGAGATAAATTTCGAATACATCTGCCAGTTTTACAATTTACAAATACATTACAATTTTTAGCGTTTGAATGTGTCTACATCATGATATCATTTCCATTCTTTAATCAGAATGTATTTATTTTGTTTCACATATTAAAAAAGCCATAAAAGTGATACATCTGTATTTACAAAAAACAATAGCGTATTAGTTTAAAATCCGTAATAGAGAAATACAAAGCAAAGAAAAAGAATCATATTATTATCACTTTCTTACATAATTTGATAGATTTTGCTTGACATAAGATTGATTGTGAGTAATTTGCAAAAACTTTTGTTTAGTTGTAGGATAATCACACTAGTTGGATACTTGGCATTAGATTCTAGATTTCATTACTTTCTTGGGTCATAATTGACAGAATAAGCTGGAATATATAACGATAGTGTATTGGTGAAAATGTCTATTGAAGTGATATTTCCAAATAATATATCAGATTCGAATGATATTATTATCTTACGTGCACTTGAATAGACTGAGATTAAACAGACATTTCCAAATTTTTGAAACTGAAAAAAAATAAAGTCGCAAAAGAATTTATTCAACAACGAACCAGAGGATACGGAACATACTTGTCGTCAACGTATACCTTTTTCAAAGATAAATGTTTCACTGTGGGAATGAAACTTGCAAATGGTGCATTTTATTTAATTCCCACCATTTATATAATTTCTGAACTTAACCTCTTCAAAATTATCATAGTTAAGTACTTGACATGAATTTTCGATTCGAGTACTCTCCCTTCTGAACATCAGCATTTTATTTTACATGAAAACCGAAATTGAGCCAATATTGAAGCTATTATATGAAAGTTCTCGAGCTGATGAATGCGTTTTTTTTCACAAAATAAAACTTAATTTTCTTCGTGTTAATGATTATGTTGTGACGAAAAATTGCTGCCAATATTCCCTCAGTAAAGGAAACTGTTAAATTATGAATATCTTCTAATTCACACGGTGGGCAAAGATGGGTTCTATTGCAATTTAGATACATTACCATGATACATATTTGTTCTGAGTACTAAATGTCCAGTTTATAGAGTGAGCTCGAAATATTTAATTTGATTTTATTTTACTTAACTTTTTCTTCCATTCACATTGGTAAACAATCAATTTTAAGTTGGCTTCAGCGGGTTTTTATGATACGATAGAATGAGTTGAAACTTCCATAGAATGTACCTAGCACATCCAACTTTCAATTGCAACAAAGAAAATCATGGGTCAACATGGTCTCTCTACATAGGCTCTCAATCGATTGATTCCTTCTCAACTTAATATGATCAATTGGAAAAATTTTGAAAAATTTTAAGTAATAGGTATTTATAAGTAGATTATAATATGTTCGCGGAAATCGTATGTCAACATCGAAACAAGATCGTAAAATTGGAAAAAGTGAATTTTGATGTATTTGACAAATGTTTGTGTGCAATGTGAATTGGGAGAATTTTGAAAATCTATTCAGGCACCCTCAGTAAGGCCCCACATTGGTACGGCACCTAACGCTGAAGCCACCTTAATGATGTGCCATGAAGAAAAGCACAGAAGAAATGAATAAAGAAACCATTGGTATCTGACTATATTAAACCCTAATAACCTATTAGCACCTGAACCGACATTTCTTGATACCAAAGTTAAGAGAATCACTGTTCTACGCATTTGATTAAAAAAGACTTGGAATCATTATCTTCTATGGTTTAAAAAGTGCTCTTCGAATGAGGTGGTTAGAGAACCCAAACCGAGTATTTTTATAAAAAAAATAGCTAATCAAAATAAAAGTTAGAAAATTCGTGATCACGTTTTTTTTCGAGGTATTTTTTACATACTTAAAACTAGTAAATATCGTGTCCATGTGACCATAGCTAAAAGTTATTGGCTGTACACTAAAAGGCCATTGATTTTGTCCCCTGTTCTCGAACGCCGCGCGTATCGTGACGCTTCGTGCGTATGCTAATACATTAGCATGACGGTCACGATACGTGCGGCGTTCGAGAACAGGGAACAGAATCAATGGCCTTTAAGTGTACATAATCGAAAAATTTTTTTTCAAAGACAAAATAGGGATTGAAAAATAATTATAATCATTATAACTTCAGCAATTTCTCTCTCGAAAACTATGGACATGACGGAAAAATTTCTGGTAACAAAAAAGATTTAATATAAGTGAAAGACGATTTACATATTTTTTCAGATTTTTATCAAAAAATTTTGAGGGTCTTCTTTGACAGATACTAGAACTTTTGTCTTCGAGTCTATAGTTTTCGAGAAAAGAATTGCTAAAGTTTGAAACTATAATTTTTTCTTCCGATCGCTTTTTGTCTTTATAAAAAAATTTTTTTGATTATGTACAGCCAATAACTCTTAGTTATGGTTCCATGGACGCATAATTCACTGCTTCTAAGTATGTAATAGAATGCAAAAGCAAGAAAAAATACCGTAAAAATATTGTATTTTACATGTATTTGACCCGTAGGCTACCAAAATTAGAATCCCAATGACTCATTCGAGATGTCGATTTTTGCCTCATTCTGAAGCTTTCTCTTTAAGTAAGCGTAATAACAACATAATCGAAAACAGATTTTGTTACAATGATAAACAATCGTTAATCGTCTTTCGTCAATCCTTGAGTAGAGTCCATTGGATCCACATCCATCATCATGGATATGGAAGCAAGTTCGATGTTTTTTCGATCCGACATACCCGAAACCGTACCATATCTTAATTTCATGTATTTTCCTCAATGTATTAAGATTACAAATTACAACATCAATTTTGAAATGCGTACTTTACCCCCACGCATCAACAGTTATGGATTTTTCACGATGAAAACTGGAAGCGCTGAATCCGATCTATCGATCCGTCCTATCAGAATTCTCATCACGACGTTTATTAATCGATTTTTTCCAACAATTTACGTGACACAACTTGCCAAGAGTCAGTTTTTTCCATATTTCGCGCCCACGCATCATATTTGCACCATAACGTCATTCAATGATTTCTTTTAAGGGGTTACATACACCTTAAAATTAATGATTCTTGTACAACAGAAAAAAATAACTATTATCAATTTTTTTTTTCAAAAAATTTTTTTTTCTAGATTTTGTACACTAATTTTAAACTTTTCCACAGAAAATATATCCCAAAAGTGCATTGGAATATTTTATATAGCTATATATCTGTATTAACTCTAATATCACACTTGTCGTAAGATCCAGCAAGCTGAGGTCCACGTATACCACTTTTGCCAAATAGATTATGTTTCTGACATCAATACTCATATCCGGAACCTCAGTCGCTAAGATCCAATCAAGTTTGACCACCCAAGTCTGTAGGCTTATCGAATACAATGATGAAAAATCAAGAAAACAGCTATTTCACTGGTTTGGTCACACGCTTATGGGGTCAAACTTGATTGGATCTTGGCGACTGAGGTTCCGGATATGAGTATTGATGTCACAAACACAATCCACTTTACAAAAGTTGTATACGTCAACCTCAGCTCTTTGGATCTTACGGCAAGTACATCACATATGTCAAAATCACAGTTTTGAGAAAAACACATTTTAAAGTTTAATTTCATGAACAAATCACAGTCACTTATGATATCACATAACTTCACTACTGAAATTGCTCCTTAGTATGTCCCTGCTTGATAGGAATGATCAGACACTCCATGCCTGAGTCTTCTTCTCAGCGTGCGAGCTTGGAGAGTTGATGCCTCCACTCGACTATCCATTACACGAATCCTAGTTTCATTCTTCTTGGCAGAATAGAGACTAGCACTCATACCAGGAACAATACCTAATGCACTCATCACATCTACAATAACATTTGCACCATCATTACAACTTGCCACTGGGGAACTTCTATTTTTTTTCTTCTGTGCTGATCTTAGCCTTCAAAACAAAAAAATGAAATCATGAATAAATTTTTGTCTTCAATATTTATTCAAACAATTATGAATTCAAACAGATACTTACTACTAATGACTCAGCAACATGAACTATTCTCTTATATTATACATACCATACCATACCATAGAGGGGGTAGCCTACCTAAATTTTAACATGGTTAAAAAAAATCGTACGAGACTGTAAATTTATATTTTAATTCATTTTTTTACGGCGGTTTTAATGACGTATCGACCACCCCAAAAAAAAAATTTTTAAATTTTTAAGTACGTACTTGGGATTTTTTCCCTCGGCTTAGAAGTCTAGTCGCAAAACCGATACGTACGTTTGTGGACATTGTATTGAGGAACCCTCAAAAAAATTTTCAGCCCAAACCACAGAAAATAAGTCTCAATTATTCACCTCCTCCTGCATCACGTTTCCACCTTCATTCTGCAACGTCATAAAGATATCCATTAGATTCACACTGAGTAATTAGCATACATGCGATGTGTGCGCGGTAGGATGTGTGCGCGGTAGGATGTGTGTGTGTGTGTGTGTGTGTGTGTGTGTGTGTGTGTGTGTGTGTGTGTGTGTGTGTGTGTGTGTGTGTGTGTGTGTGTGTGTGTGTGTGTGTGTGTGTGTGTGTGTGTGTGTGTGTGTGTGTGTGTGTATGTGTGTGTGTGTGTGTGTGTGTGTTTGTGTGCGCATACACAATGTCAACAAACGTACGTATCGGTTTTGCGATTAGACTTCTACCAGCCGAGAAAAAAAATCCCAAGTACGTTCTTAAAAATGATATCATCGCGATTATATCAGTATTTGCGGAGAGAGTATGTCAATTGCATTTTATAGGTTATTGTCGGAGGATGTCAGCTGATCTGTAGCGTGCAGACGATTGTCGCACGATCATGCATTTTTCAAAAATTACAAAAAATTATTATTAATCAGTTCGATTCGTATCGCTTTCTTAATAAATGAAGCATTTGGACCTGGTGTTTTTTTGAGTGTGTAAAGTATCGTTCTTCTTCAATTGACCAAACTTTGTCGCGAGTGTTGATGTCGGCTATCTCTATCCGGGCTCTGTGACATCGTGCACAGTTGCTGCCCGGGCTCTCTTATTATTTGATGAAATGCAACAAAGCAAACGGTTCTAGGTTCTACACGATGCGAGACATTTAGACCAGCATGATTTTTCGATCAATTAATCTTGTGACTGTCATACGGTTTAATGACGTCAAAATTGATCCGCCCTGCCCTGAATTCCGTATTTAGCACACTTGAAAACTCATTTTGATCATTTTCGACGGCTGAGGTTGGGAATGATCAATTCAAAATCTATTTTGATTATTTTTGACGACAAAAGACACAACATTTTCCCTGTTTTCTATGTGGCACATTGTTTATCCCCCTAGAAACCGTTGCTGAGGGAAAGAAAAATCGGTCAATGAAAATCAATGAGAATCGATGAGATTTTTCCCATAATAATTATCATTACTATTCTCGGCAATTGTTGTTTACGTCCCTAGCAACGGCTCCGGAAGCCGGATAATCAGTTTTAAGTCTATTGTTATATTTGCTTCATAGTTGTCATTTTTAGTTATTGATTATTAAAATTAATTTTTTTTCTCATTGAGATTCACAAGAGATTATGAGATTTAACTGATAATTTTTGCAATGGCAAGAAAGTTTATACAAAATTGCTCTGAATACTGAGAGGATGATTCAAATAGTGAAAATATTCACTGTAATAACACAAGATCAATAATGACATCCAACTCAGTCACCAATATCAACAAGATCCTTACATACAAACATGAAAGTATACCAAAAAAAATGACACTGCCCTATTGCTTTGAATACCGAACAAATTATTCAAATAGAAAAATACTCACTGCACTGAGAAAAAAAGTCAGTCAAAACAACTGCCACTGCCAATGAATACACACAACTGCCGCGGTGCTATTGATTTAACAGAAAATGATATTGAAACAAAGAAGTATCAGTTGGACTAATGAGTATTTAGTTAATTCAAAGTATTTATGTATGTTGAATTGACTGAAGCGATTTACGTTGATTAAATAGGTGAGGATCAATTGTAACAATTGATTTTTTTGGTAAAAATGACAACGTATTCGTTGGAACAATAAGTATTTGTGTTAACTTATCAAATATATCAAAGTTAATGTAATATCTGACGTAATCATAATTGATTCGACAAAATATGTGTCTGAATTAACATTTGAGTTGATAATTAAAAGAAGAAGAAATGGACGTAATTTTCTTTCGATCGGTCACTCGAAGTTGAACAACGTCTCCGAGTCAGTTCTCCTATTAGCCGCCAGGGTTCGCGTCTTTCTCGCAAGTGACGGGAAACGAGGACGGTGTGTATATAAGGCCGATTAAGTATATGGCCCTCAACACGCGTATGCGAACGTTATAGGTGTATATATGGGCAATTCTCTGTGGGATCGAACATGAAAAAATTTGATTTGGCTCAAAATTTTTTTGTAAGTTCTAGGGCATCAAGCCGATTTTCCAGAATTTTTTTAGATTTTTTCGAGCACTTTAACCCCGTTTAATAAATAGGCAAAGTTGCTGATTTTGCTGTTTTTGCATTTTCAGAGGCATTTTCAACCTTAATTTACACCCTGAAAATGACCCCTCAGGCAAAAAATAAATGGGACACTTTTTCCTGCAAATTGCCTGAATTTTATAGAAAAATTATCTCCAAGGTCATTGGAGCACATTAAGTACTCCACATTACCAATTGGAGCCTCTATTTTTGAACCCTGGGAGTTCGCTCGTCAAGCCCCACACCACATGGGTACTAAAAGTTGTCCCAACTCATACCACATACAGCCTATATAGTGAAAAAATGGGCCTGGACTCTGGAAGCTCCCAAAAAATGAATATATTAACTAAAATAGGGGTAAAAACAGGCTAAAATGACAATTCAAGGGGAGCCTTGTACCGCCAACACTTCCAATTTTTGCAAACACTTGTCTGTGATTTTATTACAATTATCCACTGTAAAAACTCACATTCTATCATACTAATACATATCCTGAGTTGTCAATATCATATTTATATAGATCAAGCATTACTATACTACTTGACGCCACCTTACTTTCAGTAGTTACATGTATTGATGGTCAATATATTGGCTCGATTGTGTTAAAATGTACAAGAAACTACAAATAAAGTACATTGTCATGAATTGCATTCACTCGATAAGAAAGATTAATCCAGAAAGTAAATTGTAAGCTGTGCATTACACGTACACCTTATAACACACTAGGCAGTGTATAGATATCATATGATTTTTTCAATATCAACAAGAAAATGTTGAAGTTCACTAAACATGGGTAATATTCATGAATGTGGGACTCATGAAATCCACTAATATTGTATAAACTGCATAGCTGAGGTCCAGGCAGCTATTGCCTGGTGGGCTCAAACTACAACTTCAAGTTATTTACTCATGGAATTAGCTTATGTGAATCAATCCACTTGAGAGTATGATCACTAAATGCGCAATTCGATAAGGAATCCAAATATATATAGTTTGCCTGTCCAGAAATGAGTTTGGAGCTTCCAAAGTAGCTTTGCATGTCTAAAAGTCTATGGTCGGTAACCTAACCTTTGCCATACATGGGTCATATATATCTCCAGTATAGGCAAGTATAACGTTCACAAAGTGGTTTATAAAGTCATTTAAACACAGGCAAACTATACATATTTGAATTCCTTATGAAATTGCGCATCTAGTGATCATACTTTCAAGTGGATTGATTCATTTTATCTATTTTCATGAGTAAATAACTAAAAAATGTTTAGTGAACTTCAACATTTTCTTGTTGATATTAAAAAAATCATATGATATCTATGCACTGCCTAGTGTGTTATAAGGTGTACGTGTAATGCACAGCTTACAATTTACTTTCTGGATTAATCTTTCTTATCGAGTGAATGCAATTATGACAATGTACTTTATTAGTAGTTTCTTGTACATTTTAACACAATAGAGCCAATATAATGACCATCAATACATGTAACTACTGAAAGTAAGGTGGCGTCAAGTAGTATAGTAATGCTTGATCAATATAAATATGATATTGACAACTCAGGATATGTATTAGTATGATAGAATGTGAGTTTTTACAGTGGATAATTGTAATAAAATCACAGACAAGTGTTTGCAAAAATTGAAAGTGTTGGCGGTACAAGGCTCCCCTTGAATTGTCATTTTAGCCTGTTTTTACCCCTATTTTAGTTAATATATTAATTTTTTGGGAGCTTCCAGAGTCCAGGCCCATTTTTTCACTATATAGGCTGTATGTGGTATGAGTTGGGACAACTTTTAGTACCCATGTGGTGTGGGGCTTGACGAGCGAACTCCCAGGGTTCAAAAATAGAGGCTCCAATTGGTAATGTGGAGTACTTAATGTGCTCCAATGACCTTGGAGATAATTTTTCTATAAAATTCAGGCAATTTGCAAGAAAAAGTGTCCCATTCATTTTTTGCCTGAGAGGTCATTTTCAGGGTGTAAATTAAGGTTGAAAATGCCTCTGAAAATGCAAAAACAGCAAAATCAGCAACTTTGCCTATTTATTAAACGGGGTTAAAGTGCTCGAAAAAATCTAAAAAAATTCTGGAAAATCGGCTTGATGCCCTAGAACTTACAAAAAAATTTTGAGCCAAATCAAATTTTTTCATGTTCGATCCCACAGAGAATTGCCCATATGTACATGTATCTGCGATGTGTCAGTATTGCGACTGCGATGTAAGTGCGAGCGAAATATTATCAAGATAAATAATAGTAATGATAATAATAATAATAATAATAATAATAATAATAATGATAACCAATTTATGTAAATAGGCGCTTCTTTGAATTTTTAATGATTCAGCTACCTCACCGAGTCTAAGGGCGGCATATATGTATGTAAGTATGTATGTGTATATATACAGGGTGGAGAAGGGTTAGTATTTTACCAAGAAAGTGTATATAGAATTCCAAAATCTGAATCGAATGTACTTTATACGAATGTGATCCGACCAATTATTAAAGCGCTATGAACAACAAAAGTTGACCAATAAGAAATCAGGTCAGCTGATGGAGGAGGAGCTATCCTGTATGACCTAGTATCATCGAAATTTACGAGACTTTTTTGCACCCTTTCTTATGCATGGGCAATGCACGGACAACACCGAAAAGTGGACACGTGCAGTCCATGTGTTTTAGCTTGCGCGGCTCGTCCTCTCGGAAAGATCTCGGAGACGCAGTGTACTACAGGAAAATTTGAACCCTGTCATAAACGATGTACTGGCCCCCGCCTATACGCTCGGCTTAAAAAATTTATACCTGCGACTGTTTCGGCATAGCCGGCAAGATACTTTCATTTACTGGTGATATCGAGAATTTATCCTGCAAGTATACTGTTTTTATTTGTGCTTTGCACAAACTTCAAAAAAAAAGTCAAGCTAGAGATACTTTAGGCAGTGTAATCGAGCTCAAAAGTTTATAGTGATTTACATTTTACGATCAGCTGATACGACCGGTAGCTGGCATGTATCTGATTCAAATTCGGAATACGTATTTGTTTTGAATAATATTTACCGATTTTCACGAATCAAATTTCATTATGACCAGCTTTATTCAACGGTATAACTGCATTAATAAAATAACAATAATTTGCCATTACATTCCCATGATAACCTAGGTAACGATTGTACAAACTAATGACCGGTGACCCGCAACTCAGGTAAAGAGCCTCTTCCTCTTGGAACAATAGACCCTCGTTCGGTTAGTGAGAGTCAAATCTAGATATTAGTACAAATCATACATTTATTTATTTTATTAATGCAGTTATACCGTTGAATAAAGCTGGTCATAATGAAATTTGATTCGAGAAAATCGGTCAATATTATTGTATCACTATGAACTTTTGAGCTCGATTACACTGCCTAAAGTATCTCTAGCTTGACTTTTTTTTTGAAGTTTGTGCAAAGCACAAATAAAAACAGTATACTTGCAGGATAAATTCTCGATATCACCAGTAAATGAAAGTATCTTGCCGGCTATGCCGAAACAGTCGCAGGTATAAATTTTTTAAGCCGAGCGTATAGGCGGGGGCCAGTGCATCGTTTATGACAGGGTTCAAATTTTCCTGTAGTACACTGCGTCTCCGAGATCTTTCCGAGAGAGGGACGAGCCGCGCAAGCCAAAACACATGGATTGCACGTGTCAACTTTTCGGTGTTGTCCGTGAATTGCCCATTCATAAAAAAGGGTGCAAAAAAGTCTCGTAAATTTCGATGATACTAGGTCATACAGGATAGGTCCTCCTCCATCAGCCGATCTGATTTCTTATTGGTCAACTTTTGTTGTTCATAGCGCTTTAATTATTGGTCGGATCACATTCGTATAAAGTACATTCGATTCAGATTTCGGAATTCTATATACCCTTTCTTGGTAAAATACTAACCCTTCTCCACCCTGTATACACTGAGAAACTCTTGGGGGCCGCAGACCTCCACAGTTTTAAAACGGAGTCAGGCCTCCACAGCTGAGTGTCGCAAACGCGCAATTTTCTGGTGGTGCCAGACCCCCAGAGCTGTGCGTTAAGAACACGCAGCAGTCGTTGTCGTTGAGCGCGCGCACCTATGCTCGGAGAGCAGCATGCGGCCGGCGCCGGGCGACTACGCATGACGGTCAGCTAGCAAAGAATGCATAGAACTAGTCTTGCAATAAATGCAACAGTAGTTTTTATCGGGAATATTTCATCGATTCTTATTGATTCTCATTCATTCACATTGACTCTCATAAATCCAATGTGCACTTATGAGGATTTGTGAGAAAACACGAGAAACGGTTGCTAGGGAAATGAACAATGGATTTTGCTGCAAATGAAATTCGGGCTAGATCTTGCCACAACTAACCTGTGTGCAAAATTTCAAGAAGATTCCTCCGAGAAAAAAGGGGGCACACATACACACAGACACACATACATACAGACACTTTTGGATTTCCATGTTTTTCGACCCGTAGATTACAAAAATCGAGGTCCCGAGGTCTGATTCGGTGGATCGGTTTTGGCCCCATTACAAAGCTTTCTCCTTAAGAAAGCAATATCGATAACACAGCTCCACAAAAATGAAAAAAAAATTGAACCAGAGACTGGACCACCCTACTTACATGTATTTTTGGCTGCTGAATCCGAATCCGAGGTCCGTTTAGCTCCATCACTTCTGCGTTTAGACATAACCTCAAAAATATGGCGGACAACATATCGATAAAATCAATCTTTTGCAAAAAAAAATTGTTATCTTATTCTACATAAAAAAATTAGAAAAAGTGTCCCTAGCAATTTTTTGATTCGTCGCATAGTTTTTGAGTAAAAAATTCAGAAAGTTTGACGGCAAGTGGGTCGGATTGAAAATTCATAATTTTATGAATTTTTCACTCGTAAACTATGCGACAAATTGAAAAAACACCAGAGACAGTTTCTATCTCATTTTTTACATCAAATTTGAAAAAAATTTTTGTTTTTCAAAATGATGATTCTTAAAAATTTTTTTGAGGTTATGTCTAATCGCAGAGGTGATGGAGCTGAATGGACCTCGGATTCGGATTCAGCAGCCAAAAATACATGTAAGTAGGGTGGTCCAGTCTCTGGTTCAATTTTTTTTCATTTTTTGTGGAGCTGTGTAATCTTCAAGACCTTGACTCGACCGATCGTACTTTGACTGATCCAAAATTGAACTGTGTTCATATCCTATCAATTCGAAACGTCAATTCATCAAAAACCCGACCACAAACTGAGTTTCTAAATCACTAACGCTCATTTCAAGGTTTCAAGGTGGTGGCTAGATTTTCTTAAACTTATAGAATTGTACTAAGCCGCCTGATGTGATAGCTCCAGATATTAACAGCCAATCATGATGATCAATAATATTAATCATTCAAATTAGTGATGATTCTAACAAATATATTTGTTTCAGGTCTCTCAATACACCCACAAGAATTCGAAAAAGATGATGATGATAACTTTCATATTGACTTCATAGTAGCTGCTTCAAACCTTCGTGCTGCTAATTACAGAATCAAAGCAGCTGATCGACATAAGAGTAAATTAATAGCTGGGAAAATCATTCCTGCAATAGCTACTACTACTAGTGTCGTTGCAGGATTAATATGCTTAGAACTGATAAAATTAGTGCATGGATTCAGAGATTTATCCCTATACAAAAATGGTTTCATAAATCTTGCTCTACCGTTTTTCGGTTTCTCGGAACCTATAGCTGCACCACAATTGAAATATTATGATATAGAATATACATTATGGGACCGATTCGAAGTTCAAGGTGAAATGACACTCAAAGAATTCTTAGATTATTTTAAACGAAAACATAATCTAGAAGTTACTATGCTATCACAAGGAGTGTGCATGTTGTATTCGTTTTTTATGGCAAAACAAAAATGTCAGGAACGAATGAATTTACTCATGTCAGAAGTTGTGAAAAAAGTGTCGAAGAAAAAACTGGAGCCTCATGTTCGTGCTCTTGTTTTCGAGCTTTGTTGTAATGATGCTGATGGAAATGATGTTGAAGTTCCATACGTTCGCTACACATTACCATAATAAGAAAGATCTTTAATAATTTTTCAAGAAAAAAACTAAGAAAATTTAATACAATTCTTGTCCTCCATTCTGAATAAACTTTGAGTTCGTGAAATTTTTGTTTCTAATTTGAATTCTTCACCTACATGGTTTATCATCCATGTTTAATAGTGAAATATTTCCTTGAGTATTTTATGACTATCTGCTGCATCATTTCTTAAGTGTAATGAACAGCTGTCAATTAGATGGCACGAAGCTTCCTCCATTTTTTTCCATAAATAATCTGAATTTTCCCTTTCTTCTTGAATAATACTGCCTCTTACATAACCACGAAATACCCTAAACAGGACACGTTGAAAGAAATAGGAAGTAAATATGATTCACAATACAATTTTGGAAAGAAAAGATTTCAAAGTTGCACTTTTATCCATGGTTTCTCGTGAGAAGATGAACTCAATCATCTATCCATGGTTGTGAGTTGGAAAATAATGGAATTTAACAGAAAATGAGGAAAGTAAGGATAAAAGTAATGGAAAAACCATAAGCAAAACTTCAGCGTTTTCTAGTCTTACAGGAATATTAGATTCTTCCTCAAAATCTCATGGGAAAGCGATTGTATTATCTAATAATTGCATGAGAAAAGTGCGCGACAATAGAATATGCCCAAATGAGAGTTTCTTTCATTTGGGATATTAACACGGTTAACGAAATGAGCTGTCGCAAGTGTTCGTCTGCGACAGCTCATTTGACCATTAAATCGTCTAAAAATTGAGGAAAATATATAAATTTATATATTTTATATATTTTCTATATCGAGAGAGTTTTTGAGATTACAAGAAAATGATTTTTTTCAGAATCTGGTGCTGTGGTAATATTTGTAGAAAAAAAATTTATTCAACCTTGAATAAAGATATTTGAATAAAATTTTCTATGGAAAGTCGTCGAGCAAAGATCTTTGCAAAATTTGAGAAGAAGATACTTCAATTATTATGTGAAATTGAAAGCTAATTAATTTTCGTCATTTAAGTAGTCAAGTAATGGTTAATTTCAATATCCAATTACACATATGGGGCGTTTTATGTCAACTCTCCAGAGCCTGCGCGCGAATACTAAATTCTCGCGTTTTCGACTTCAAAAACCATCAACTGAATACTGTGGGATACGCTATCGATATAATTTTCTCTCAGCTTTCCGGTGGTGAATTTAGTTATCTAAAATTTTAACGTTTTTACAGAGAAAAAATACAAAAAAGGCTATATCTCAATAAACGAATTTTTTTAATAGCCTAGATCGAATGCTTTTTACAAACGGTTTCTTCACATAGATATAAATTTTTTTCCCTTAACAATTTTGAAAAACTAAATTCACCATACGATGTATTGGTACAACAATTTTTTTTTCAAATCTCATCGAAAATAGATTACACCGTTGGAAAGCTGAAGAAAAATAACATTGTAACAGCATATTGAATAATTTTTCTAGGTACATTCAAGCATTGTAGACACGTGTTAGAAACATAATGATATGGGGCTATCGCCTCGCGCTAAGAGATTTGACATGAAATACCTCACATATTAAATCTATATTATATGCCTGAGCAAAGTTAGGTGGTTCTGGCGCGAAAAAAATTTATGATCCGAGCGCAGCTAAAATAGCCTAAATAAGCGGAGTGCATATTCTTTTTTTCGTAAATTTCGGGAAAAAATGTCACTTTTTGAAAACGCTAGGATGTAAAATTGAGACATGCTGCCTCGGTCACAGAAAATATCGATGATCCAATTGGTACTTTATTGAATAACAAAATATTTCTTTTACTTAAAGATATATTTCATTAATCCGTTATCATCGAATTGAGTTATTATTGAATATCACATTATGAAATGATTATTCTAGAAGTTATTAATTGTAAATTCGTTTAACATTATTCTTATATCAAGTGTCCTTAATTATATTGACATTTTCATTGTTCATGCGAGACATTTTCTACTTCGGTTTCTTCATTACTATTTTCTATCATTATTCTACTTCACATTCGTCTTCACTTTCGTTATAACTTCTTCTTTCTCGACGTTATCAATCTAATCTATTTGTTCTTATTGGTTTCCAATATTCTCAAGAATTTTGAGATTATCAAATTCACTTTCAAGATTCTCGTCAGAAATTAACTCTTGAATACTAAAGATTGTTCATTCGAAATCAGAACAGGCTTCGCCGTGACAATCAGAGCAAATGTTGTGCATTATAAGTCACATTTTCTGCAGCCGCATTTATTCAATTCTCATTTATAATGTATCTGCAGGTAAGTTTTCTTGATCACAATATCGTTAGTTGAAAGTGGTTATTCTTATCCTCAAACTTTCTACGCCTAACCGTAAAGAATTTTAATTGTTTTCTAGCCATAACTGTTTCATCATAGCTGATATCGTTAAACACGATAACAATGTTGTGTGGTGGTTGCTTCAGTTAAATGGAAACATTCTTATTCAAATGCGACTCAGGAAGTAGATTTATGAACATGTCTAAATATCGAAATATCTAGTCCCAATTCTTATCTATCATTTTGTTCCGTTCCATACATTCAAGCAATAGTTTTTTTCCATTATTATGTATTTTAGATTCAGTCGCATTTGGATCATGAACTGAAGACAGTAGATCAGTATAATTTCACAATATTTTCATTGATTTATTTTTCCATTTCTTGTAGGAACAAGATGTTTGCATCGCAACCAGTTAATCCTGTTTACTCTTCCAATTGCTCGAACTCAAAAATTTTTGAAGAACATACTGTTGTAAGTTGTATTTTTTGGGTTTCATCAAAACTTCATTATCATTAGCTGCTCTCGTCGATTAAATAACTAGTGAATCAAAATATTATCTGAACTCATTAGTCAAAAATTGTGATCATGTGATACATGAATTCAATATATTCTTATAATATTCTAGATACCAAGATTCACCACACTTAGAGCTAAAATAAATATTTATTTATTAGGCTCAGTGGACTATTCCAAATTTATTGGAAAATGAGATTGCAAGAGAAAAAATTCACGCTCCCCAGGCTGGATTCGAACCAGCACCCTCCTGATCTCCGGTCAGTAACGCTGCCTATTGCGCCACCTGGAAGACAACCGATTCTCACATCTCTGGAGCATGAATTTATTCCTCTCGTAATATCACTCTTAAATGAATTTGGAATGGTCCACTAAGCCTGATAAATAAATATTTATCGCTTAAAATTTGTGGATATGAAAAATTATGTGATTATCAAACTACTACTTCAGGAAAAAATACGTAGATGTCCAAAGGTGAGATGGAGGGAATATGGGTGAGTAACGATCTGTTTAAGGCGATCAAATCTTGATCGATGCGGATCAGGTAATGTCAATTCACTCATGTACCGCCTCCACCATTTCAGGTTTAGCACCTCCCTTGCACTCAAGAAGTACCTCATATGTTTCCCGTAGTAGACTACTGCTTCCTCGTGCTCTGCAATTTATCAGATAAGCAAGATTGCAGGCGACAGCTAGGCAGGCTCACTAGCTTTGGATGTAGAGAGTACGTCTCAGCATGTTCTCTCTACCTAATTCTGGCGATTGGCAAGCCAACATACTGACCAATAGCTATCAGACGGTTATTAGCAGAAGACCTGCAAGGGACGGAATTCTAAGGGCTAGCTCAAGAACTATTAGAAACCATCGTTATAATTATCATCTGGTCATTACGACTAATTCAAGATGTAAATGAACAGAAGTCAATCTGAACGTTTCCCGTTTTTAACGTCCGCAGAATTTCGATATTTCAATTCTACAGTAGGATTCCATTAGGTACAGTTACCTTGATATAAAAATTTGCTTTTATTTATCTTTCCGTACCTTAATATGATTTTGTCTTTATTTATCTTTTTATGCTTCTCAAGCTCTCTCTATCAGTAAGGTTTTCAATAATGATGACCACATCAATTGATATAGTGTATAACCAGTTTCTTAAATTAATTGAAACTGTATCATTCAAACTTAGTGTGAATTGAAAAATTATGGATTAAAATTTTTTTCAAGATCACACAATTACACTTGTGAAATAGTGTTTTTCCGAGTCGAAACTATGCCCATTGTAATTATTTTCCCGAGATACCCAAGATTAAAAAAGAATCATCGAGATTGGTCTATTATCTTCGGGGTTACGGATGATTTTCGACGCGTAACAAATTTTGAAGCGCGCGATAGCTTTTTTGTCGAGGCCGCCGCTACCCCCTCCACTGCTCCACCGACCGATTCTACCGACGCCGCGATGGCGGAGCATTCACACCAAATTTTGATACTTCATTAACCAAGCTATTGGTGAAGGAAAATATATGGAAATTGTTTGTCATATACTTCAACTTTTGAAGATGAATATTGCTCAGTTTCAACTTGTAATTATTAAAATTCAGTGAGATGTGATTCTTCGGAAAAAAAATCCCGTATTCTAAGAATCGGGGGTCAACGTTTCTTTTTCTAAAATTCGTCAAAAAATACGTGTATTCGATTAGTCGCATTAACTTTTTTCCAAAACTTTACAGGGAAAAGTTATTCCATTTATTTATAAGCAAAAAACGATATACTTGGGTTGGCTCTTATTACACTATGTACCAAAAAACGAGTAGAAACTTTTTTATTGCATACGATTGCTGACATGTCTTATAAGCTATATCCACAAAATTCCACAATCGAAAATATCGCCAAGGCTGGCCAATTGTTTTTAAAAATGATTATTTTCCAGATAGACATTTGTATTTATACAAAGATTTAAAATCTGCAAAAAAATCATGCTATCTAGATAAATGAAGAGTTACCAAATCCCTTAGAGAAAATTAAAATTCAGAATTGATTTGTTAAATGAAAAATAGCAATAAATGACTATTTCTCGCAGTTTTTCGCTATTTATTCATAAACTTATTAACCGATTGAGATAAACTTTGGCTTAAAAAATCAATCTTGCTAATATCTACAAATTTCATTTGAAATTTTTTTACAGAAAATCGTTAACTTTTCCGCGGCATGGGAAAGAGCTCATTTTCCAACTTTTGCCAATTTTTTTAATAATGTTGCAGTGGTAGGAACCGTCTACAAAATTAACCACTTGATACTGAAGAGTCAATGTACACCCTAGTGCTTTTAGAATGCTGTCTTTATTTAGTGAAACAGGGCCTTTTGATGCTAATTCTATCGTACTAAGAGAGTTATCATGACATATGTGAAGTTAAAGCAGGATATTTCTTTTTAACTGCTACTTATCAAAATATTGCCAAAGAATTTTCCATGAAATGATTAAGGAGAGGTTCTCATCTAGCACCTCGAAAATTACCCGTTTTTTTTTTCATTTTTTTTTCATAGAGGATTAAATAATGGAATAATGGTATGGAACTTTCTCATACGTATTTATATATTATTTGAGTATACGAAAAAATTTTTTTCATCAAAAAATAATCATTATATACTGAATTCAACACACGTTTATGGGCACGCCTCTAGAAAAAGTTTCCGCATGGTGGGAATCCTAGAGCCTCAAATTTTTATCTAAGATCAAAAAACGAAAAAGTTTCAGGAAAAATATAACATTTGTGGAATATTATACCGATAATACCGAGAAAAGGTTGAAAATTAACCGATTTCGCACTTTTTTTGCACTTAAAATCGATATATAGACAAAAAATAATAATAGAATTAATTGTTTTAGAGGTATAGGATCCCAGAAATTCAATTGCATTTGAAATAAAAAAAAGATTCAAGTCGATCCCTTGATTAGTTTTTGAGCTACGATTCCCACCAGTTTAAAAAAGTCATTATGAGATAAACACGTTTAAAGGTTCGGTTAACCATAACATTAACGTTAATCATAGGTTCCATTATTATGCTATAACTTTTCTAAAAATAATATTTCGGTCACACGCTCTTCGAGGCATATTCTACACATTATAAGATAGCAAAATCAGCAAAAAAAAATCGGATTTTTGTAATTGATTGATGAGAACCTCTCCTTAAGATATTGAGCAAATGTTTGAAAGCAGTAATTCCATGGCCATCAAGAGAGGAAATCCCAAAGAATTTTCCAAAATGTTCTGAAGGTTTTAATAATGTGCGAGTGATTTTGGATTACACAGAAATTTTCATACAACACCCTGTAAATCTCTGCTGTCAAGTACTAACGTACTCACAATACAAGAGTTTCAATACCATAAAAGTGATGACAGGTGTATGGCCAGCTGGCAATATTACATTTGTTAGTAAAGTGTGGAAGAACAACAGACTCCCATATGTTTTAGCAAAGTGGGTTCATTAAATTACTACTAGTTGGTGATGGTATCATGGTAGACCGTGGATTTTTAATTGATGAAGTGTGTAAAGTTAAGGAGTAACACCACTCTAGAGGCCGAGAAAAAGGTGTAATTTTGCAAATTTTTTATGGGATTATGGGAAGAGGGATTGTTTTGACATTCACAGGGTTTATTCAACATCTATTGAAGTATGGAAAAAAAAATTTTCATTATCGATTTCGTACAAAATGGCGGCACCACAGTGGATCTCCGATACAAGGTTTTTTAAATCTTTCCCGATGTAAACATCGTATTCCAGATTATGTGCGGTTAATACATCCTTTGTTTGGACAGTTCCATCCGCGTCCAATTTCAACTTCAGTTTGCCCGCGACGTTCATACTTTCTCTGTTCGCATTGTACACCGCTGTGGTTGTCGGTATCAACCGGTCCTTGAGGTATTTTATGACCCCGTCGCCCACCACTGTATGTGTTGCTCCGATGTCGTACAATGCTTTGAACAGCTTCCCCCCAATCTCGATGCCCAAGTGATTCCGGTTGTCGCCCACTACCCCGTTGATAATGATCTCGGCCGGATCACTCGGGACATCCGTGCTTGTTTGTTCCGTCGCGTTTCCTTGGACAAGGTGTGTGCCATACGGAGGTGTGGGCACTGGGTATCACATACGCAAGCCGCGTGAGCGCGCTGCGTGTGCTCAGCCAGGGCAGGCCAACGAACACCAACACACACTTTACGTGCGGTTTCCAGAATGTAAACAGCTCCGTAAGCTTTGTCCTATTGTACTTAGCTATAAGTCTTATTAATAAAGTTCCGTATTATAATAACCTTAGAGTGCATTCTGTGGATATGCAATTCATTCTAGTTCACCCTTTCTAATACACAATAATGGCGACGAGGATAAATTAAATTAAAAAAGAAAAAAATAAAAAGTGCAGTGCACGAAATGGATAATATGAATATTCGGGCCACCCGTGTCGATTGAAAGAGTGTTTCCAAATTGTGAATTTCTTTCGATAATACTGTAGTCAAGTTCTTTCTAATGGACATTACATTTGCAAATATAAAAAACTTGAAAGTTGCCAATTTGAAGAAGAAGGAATTAATCAAAATTATATGTGAAGTGCCATCATCGACAGTGATACCTCTATTTAATATCGACGAACTGCGTAAAATTGCTAACAAATTGAGACAAACGGAAATCGTAAATTCCTCAACAGGCAGTAAAGCCTCAAATTCCAAATCAGAGTCACCTTCGAAAGTAAACACTGAAAACGGAGCAGGCATTACGCACAGCGACAGTTTAGAAGAAAAACAAGAGTCACTGGGCTCAGTCGAAGAACTCTATCAAACAATTCGAATATTAGACGCATCGGAGGATAATATGGCAGATAGTCATAATTGGATATTTAACGCCAAACAAGAGTCCTGGGATGACTACATCGAAAGGCATGAAGCATATTTCATTGCATTTGACATAAATGATAATAAAAAACAAGTAGCTCAACTAATTACAAAATGTGGCACCGCTACGTATAAAATAATTAAGGACTTGTGTACACCAGCAAAACCGTTGGACAAAAAATTTGCTGAAATAGTAAAACTTGTGAAGTCACACTTCAATCCAAAGAAAAATGAAGTAATGGAACGATGTAATTTCAATTTGGCTAAACAAGCTCTAAATGAGTCTGTAGCAAACTTCATAACTAGACTCAAAGATTTAGCAATAAACTGCAACTTCAAGGATAACCTTAACGAGGCATTACGTGATCAATTGACCTGCGGACTGAGTGACGAAACAACGAAAGTGGCTCTCTTCAGTGAGGAAAATCTTACATTGGATAAGGCAGTGAAAATTGCCCTAACAAGAGAAGCAGCAGTACGAGATGCAGTTAAATCGTCACAGCTCTCATCGTCCTCATCTAGCAGTCAAGTGCAGAATATTCAAGTCTCAAGGAAGTACAAGGGTCAACTGGAGTCAGGTAAACAGAGGAAGTTCGAAAAACCAAATCAATTTGTAAATAATAACGAGCGCAAAATTATATGTAATTGCTGCGGTATTTTCGGTCATTTTGCGAGCAGATGTAATATGCGCCAACTAATCTGTAATTTTTGAAAACGTTCAAGGAGAAAGTAAGCAGAATGATTGGGAATGGGCATTCACTAGATTCAGCTGTAAATAAATTCCTAATCGATTACAGAAATACAGAACATATGACACGGGAAAAACCCCTTCATTTCTAATGTGCAATAGAAACCTTCGCACTCGTTATGACCTACTCTTACCTGACATACAAGCTGATATTGAATACAAGCAGTTCAAATACATTGAGAATTATGAAGGTAAACATCGGGAATCTTTGTCAGTAAATGATCTAGTATATGTAAACGACTGTAGAGTGAATACCAATAAACGAAGCGAAGGTACTATTATTAAAATTATTTCACCTGTCACTTATTTGGTGAAATTTAGCGATGGATTTATAACCAAAAGACATATAAATCAAATAATAGAACCAAAGAGTTACTTGAATTCAAAAGGAGGGGATATGAGTAACGCAGATCCTGTTGAAAATCAAAAAGAAAATCCTCATGGGAGAAGCTAAAAAGGGGGGGGATTGTGCCATACGGAGCGTACGAACACCGACACTCACTTTACGTGCGGCTTCCAGAATGTAAACAGCTCTGTAAGCTTTGTCCTATTGTACTTAGCTATAAGTCTTATTAATAAAGTTCCGTATTATAATAACCTTGGAGTGCATTCTGTGGATATGTAATTCATTCTAGTTCACCCTTTCTAATACACAATAAGGTGGGTGTACACTGCATCGTTACCGGACGCGATTGTGTGCTGGCCACCTATGTCCTCGGTACTCTCGACCGCGCGTTCCCCGCTGAACCAATGCTCCAACAAGGAGCATTTTGCTCCTCGCAACTCTCGCAACTGGTTTGTTTTCTCGACTTCGATGTCGATTTCATCCTCATCGGAATTGGCTGCGTCTCTCAGACGCTTTTCGATCAGCAATTTCTCATACGCCTCCTTAGGTCGCGTATGCTCGGGGCAGCATGCACTTTGCACCCGTTGACATGCTGATCGACACTCGCTCGTTCCTGACCCCTCTGGATCAGGTGTTCTCTCGTGCTCGTTCACTCCCCTGGTGTGCCCAGCACTGACCGCAGCATTACTGCTGCTGGGGGCGTCGTTCAGACTCACGTTACTCGTACTCGTCACACTCTGCGGTATTTCCCGGTCTTCCGTTCGGTTGCCGTTACCAGCACACACTGCTGGCTTTTGGCTACGGCTCCGGGGCTCGTTCCTGCTCTCGTTCACGCACTCGTTGTGCAGTATAGCAGGTACCTTCTGACCCGGCTCTGCGCTGTGATCAGCTTGAGGCGCTCTATTGGTAATTTTCCCGCGATTATTACTGACACATTTGTCGTCTGCCTCGACGACTTCACTCGTTACCACCCGATTCGACTCGAGCTAATTAATCGCGAGTTCGCGAGTCAGATTCGTCAACCTGTTCCCGAGTTTTCGCCGATTTTTCATTCGCTCGTTCGTTCGTGACGTTCTCTCGACTCGTTGAGCTTGACAACTGGTTTCTCCATTCATCGAACTCCTTAATTGCCTTCTTCACCGCCTGAGTCTCCGTTCGTTCAGGGTCGGGGTTAGTCGAAACCGTTTTTTCCGTCCGGAGGCTCAAGGTCGGCTGGCTTGTCCCCTCTGTGACGGCGTGGAGCGCGTGGGACTTTAACGCAATCCCGCCTCTCCTTTCCCCGTCAGTGCTTTTAGTCCCTTGCATACAAAACACGAGTCATATTCGACTCCCGGTGTCTTGCACACCTGACAATAAAGCGCCCCTGGGATTTCTTCGGGCAATTGCGCGAGTAGTGTCCCTTCTCGTTGCAATTGTAGCAGATGTTCGATCTATAATCCGCTACCCTGTGCCCAGGTTTCTGACAAGAGAAACAGACTCCCACAAACGTGGGGCTACTAGGGCCCCCCATGGGCCCGTTCGCGTTTCTCGATGCATTCGCGTTCCCGGTGTTTCCGTACGTAATTCCAGAATTTTGTGGCGGCCCCGATGGGCCGCTATTCTGCTGCGCTCGTTTACTTTTCCGGTCTTTCATCAGCTCGATTAGCAGCTGCTGCAGCTCGCTAATCTCCGATTTGGCCGGTCGTTCCGTTGTCGCCGCAGCGACCTCTGCTTTCTCTCTCTTATTGTTTTGAGGTTCCTTCCCTTTCCCTTCCTCTGCCAAACTCTCATCGTTACCGCGCTTATTGTCCGATTTTCGGATCGTCGATATTGATCCCGTTTTCTTATCGCTTTCGTACGCCGCTGCTGCTTCGGCCGCGCACCCTTCCCTGATGTCGGTCCTCCCGACCCTCCTGGGAGTGCCGATTGACTCTCGAGAATAAATTTTTCAATCACCGTTAACATAGCTACCCCTTCCGGTAGCTTGAGGTACTCGAGGATGTCCGCTGCTTTTTCACTCGTCTCTTCCGAATTCGTATTCTTTTCCGCTGCAGTATTCTTTCCCGCGTCTGTATCGTTCGCACCCTCGCTATCGCTTTCTTCGCCGTCGCTTATCATTGTTCGTTCTACTATAGGCGGCGCTTGGTCCTTTTTATCGTCCGCGAACCACGACGCCCCCTTAACCTTCGCTTTTTCCATCTCCTATCTCAACAACCGTTCTTTTTGTGGACGCAGCTTTCCCGTAACTGCGATTCCCGCTTTCTCTAGTTTCCTTGGAACTACTTCCTTATTCATTTTAATTATCGTTTTGAATCGTTCGTTCCAGTTATCTACCTTTAACAACTCCTCCATGGCCTCTTTGTACAGTTTTACGTCACCGTCTGCCATTTTGAATAGTTAGTTTATTATTAAAACCACTTGAAATAAATACTCTCTAACCACGAGTCGCAACACACTAATTGATCAGATTGCAAAAAAAACTAGAAGGGAAAATTTGAAAATTAAAACAGAAACTAAACATTAATAATTATAATAATTCTTTGATATTGTTTTCAATTATATCAAACGAACCAACTCGACTAATAAAATTGTACAACTCGGCCGGTAGGACAATATTCATCAACTCGTAAACTCTCTTAATTCACCGCTACCCACTCGTACACGCTGTCAACTTTCCCGCTTAACCACGTCACAAAATTATCAAATCGAATATCGTCTCTCTCTCTCGATAAGTCGAGTCACGTTCTTAATAGGAGTTATTCTCCGTCTTGTACATACGTAGTATATCTTGAATAATATAATAAATCACTCAAATCACAATAATGGAGGATAAAGGAGTGTAAACTTCGTCGGGGACAACAATGGTGCGATATCAATAAATATATATGTGAATTAAAATATTAATCAATATACATGTTCATACAATACCAATACCATTATGTATTATTATCTGGTTCGTTCAATTATACTGAATATTATCTGGTTTGGTTCAATTTTCAATGATCGTTCGTCCTCTGGTTTTGTGCTAAAAACCCTAACCATCCGAATATGCGATATATTAAAAATCGAAATAACCGAAAGCAGAGACGAAAAAAACGAAAACCTAGAAGAAATTATCGCTCACGCTCAAAAAAGGTGGATAGAAAAGAGAAAAAGAAAAAAAAATGAAATTCGAAAAAAAAATATTGAATAACAAAAACTTATTAATAATTTAATTTATTAACAATTGACCAAAAGACCAAGAGACACTTCACTCTCGCTCGAAAAGAAGAAGAAAAGGCAAAAAATTAAATTTGAAAAATAATTAATAACAAAAAAGAATTATTAATAAACAAGTTAATTCTCCTAAAACTAATTTGTTGCAACAACTGTGCTCACTCGTTGTCCAACACAATTCCAAAATCAATGTAAAAATCGGGGAATTCGGATAAATTTTAGTCGATTTGATAAATAAACAATTATATCAATTGTTTAATTATTGTCCGTTCTATGTTGTTGCTTAATAACCGCGTTGTCGTTCCGTTAACAATACTTCAATCATCCGAAAAAAATTCTAAGTCCCGAAAAATTTCTAAGTTCACGAAAACTAATTCAAATTTCCCGCAAAAAAAAATTCGAACTAAGTAGATAACTTTACTCTACTTGACCATCTGACTCATTACCATACGAGCACACTGTTTTACCATACGCCGGCGCTCTCACTTATCGACACACTTATGCTCGTACCGATCCGACCCCAGGGAAATTAATTTGCCCAAACTCAAAAATCTTCCTTTGTTCTGTTTATTCCTCCTTGGAATGTTAATCAATTATTGATATGTTGATGGTCTTCCTTCCTTCCTTCTCGTTGAATGTTGGTATATTTATATGCATATATATATCGAAGCAAATGGGAGGAATAAGGAGCTGAGCTCCGTCAAGGCAACATAATAAAATCAATAATAAATTATAAATAGAGAAACAAAAATCCAGAAGGAAGTTATGAACTCCGTCAGGGGACTGAGCAATTTAATTGAACAGGGTGATCAATGCTATAACTTTGATCACTGCTCGTTCACCGCTCAGGAATTTGTTCCGAGCTTCGCTGCATGTAAAAATGCGCGGCACAGCACCTGCCGGCGCACGTAAACACGCGGGGCAACAACACTCGCCCCGCGCCACGTTCTCACGCTCACCTCTGCGCGCTCGCCACCGAGGTCGCTGGGAATTCGCGGTAACTCGCAACACCGAATTCCTTCGCCCGAAATAAAATCTACTTTTTTCGCTCGTACAACTCTAATTATTTTTACTTCGCGCACGCACTCTCCGCTCGATTTTTCTCTCCCGATCACGACCGCGAAACTCACGTCAACGGCACCAATCTGTGACTTGGTGCCCGTTCGCACCAGGTTGCACGAGGACTACACGCGTGCACAGGGATTGGCTCCAACCGCTGGGACACTTCGTATTTATATACGGGCGTCAGGAGTGCCTCGGCTAGTTCGAGAGCACCGGAATCTCACGTGGGGGACGGCCGGCGCGCGGAGACTCGAACGGAGTCTACTCCGCGCGCTTCGCACTGGCCGTGACGTCGGGAGGGGGGGGGCGCGAGGAGAGAGGCCCGGGCCAGGGCCGAAGCCCGTCCTTCTTGGGGTGTGTTGGCGCGCTCGCCAACACACACGTTCCCGTGGGGGATCATCGGGTCCGCGACGCGCACAGAAAGCCTTTGCGACGTTCTCTCTCGATCTCGCTCTACTCGCTCGGCTTGGCTGCTGGCTGCTGCTCGGGTCGTTGGTGGCTGCGTCGTCGTCTGCCTCGATGTCCTCGTCTCGCACCTCGTCTCGCACACGCACACGATCTCGCATACTCTGGGGCACTAGGACTATTCGCGTGTCGCGTGTTGATGGCTGCGGGCACCGGACGAGAATGACCGTCCGCCTCGTGCTCGCTCGCGGCCTCGCGCCGCGGCTCGCGTGCGCGCTCGAGTGCTGCCCTCCCTAGCCGGCAGCTGCCGTACCGGACAGATCGGCGAGGAGCAGCCTCTCCGTCTACAGTGACGGGTTTCGCCGTCACATAATATAGAAGCGGAGATATTGTTCAACTAGAGACTTGTTCACCGAGATAGCGTTCAACTTTTCGTCGCTCCTTCTTCCCTACCCCCCTCCCACTGCCTGCTTCTGCTTCTGCACCGAAATTGCTGCGTTTCAATGATTTCCATTTGCCATTCTTAAATTTTGAATAGATAGAAAAACCGCGCTGCAGTTGCATTTGTTTATAAGGTGCTTTTTTCGAAAGATTTTTAAAAAATTCTAAAAGTTGTTAAAATTGATAGAATCAATATTTTTCAAATTTGGCAGGTTTCGGAGACGTTCATGGATGAATGAATCACACTTGTCAAAATTAGCAATATTTTGAAATTGGCATACTTAACAAATTGATTGTGCGAAAACTGTCAGATATCGAGATGAAATTTTCTTGTATTTTTATTACTCTATAAGGTACTCTGAATTACGATCTCATGATCGTAGCTATGATTTGAGAACTTGAAAAAAAATCACAAAAATGGCCTGGTTTTAGGTGTTATTTTTTCGTTTATAACTATTTTACAACAACAATATTTGATATTAATGTTTCAAAATACTCAATCCTCATGCAAAATTTCATAACGAAACTTTTTTCCCTTTTCTATTTCACTCTAGGATTGATAGTTTTCATACTATCGTAAAATTAAAAGGAAAAACTGCAAATTTTTTAACATTCTCATACATAAAAACATGAAGCCATACTTTCCCATTTGACGCACATGTCACATATCATTCCTAGTCATTTTCTGGAGACAACTCAATAGGTTTCGTTGAGGGTGACGAAAAAGTCCGAGATAGCAAGTTTCTGAACTGATCAGCCTCGGACTATAAAGAAAGTACGTGAAGTTGAAAATTTCAACATTTTTCAGTCTGCTAGAATTTTATTATTTTTAAATTTATTAGTTAACAGCGGAAAGTACGGGAAATTGCGTGGCAGTTACATTTTTTCCCCATCTCCAGTCCATCGGCTAATTTTCTCGTCCCCTCTGCCTGAGAGATACATCGTATACATTTTCAAGAACATAAACATTTGTATGTCTAAAGACAAACTGTTTAAACTTCACACGTACTGGCGCTGGTTTTCCCGCACCGGTGACGATGTCTGTAATCATTATTATTGGAGTACATAATGTTTACATTGCATTATCACGTGCGTATTCTGCACGTACATTGCCGTATACGCACGAGACATGGGCTTCGGATATTAACACCAGCCAATTAGGCTATTTCATCACGTTACCAGCAGACGGCGCGAACCCAAGCTGGGGGTACAACAATCCATAAGAGAGCATGGGAAAATTTCTGTAAATAATTTTCTTGCCGTAAAAAAGCCGTGAATTTGAAAAATACGCCCCAACTCGAGAACCTTGAGGCACCAGGTTTAATGCAAAAATTATTTGTGCGAGTTTAGAAGTCAGATCTTTCTGTAAATCGAAGATAAAATGAGCAGTCCGCACGTTCCTCAACGTTCCGTCCAGTCAGCTGATAGAAAAATTAGTTTTCTAGATATTTACAATAAATAAAAAAGTTTATAGTGATTGTAAGTTACTTATCATTTATAATAAACGTTTCCAGAGTGATACACATCAATAATCATGTTATTTATTGTTAATAATTTTCCAAATTATTTTGATAATAATTATTTTAAAAAAATATTTTTTACATCTAAAATAATTATTATAATTAATGTGTAACTTACAATCACTCTAAACTTTTTTCATTTATTGTTAATATCTAAAAAACAAATGTTTCTATCAGCTGACTGGACGGAACGTTGAGGAACGTGCGGACTGTTCATTTGATCTTCGATTTACAAAGAAATCCAATTTCTAAACTCGCTCAAATAATTTTTACCTGGAACCTGGTGCCTCAAGGTTCCCGAATTGGGGCGTACTTTTCAAATTCACGGTTTTTATACGGCAAGAAAATTATTTACAGAAATTTTTCCATGCTCTCTTATGGAGTGTTGTACCCCCAGCTTGGGCTCGCGCCGTCTGCTAGTCACGTGATGAAATAGCCTAATTGGCCCGTTGTAATAATAGCGCCCTGTTCGAAAGGCCGATCCGCTTGCGCCACAGGGGGGAGGGCTGCATTTGCCACCTGCCCAAGGACCTAATAAACAAAATACCGGAAGCCCAAGGCCCAGACAGCAAAGGGCAACCCTTGCGGTCCAGGAGAAGGCGCAGCACGTTTAGATACAGAAGGCCAGTACAAGCAGCAAGCCTGCCTTAGACCCTGCGCTAACTGACTCCAGGAGCCCGCCGTCCAGAGAGAAAGGGCCAGCCCGTGCAGTCCAAAAACAAACAAGAAAAAGGGCATCGCCCCGTGTATTTCGGCCAGGCAGAATTAGCGAGAGCGCTGAGCCCGACCCGCGCTGTTAATGCTAATAAGGCTGCAGTGCATTGAAGCGGAAAAATCAACAGGCGCCGAGGCAGCGGCTCTTTGATAACGCTTTTTCTCCCTGCCAGAAGCGAGCATCCGGACTAACAGCAATTATGGATTTGGGGCACGAAGATTCCAGGAAAAAAGCTGCGTATGACCATCGTAGGTGATTCGGGAGCCAAAATGTACGCATTCCGACGCTCGTTGCAGCCGTGCAAACAGAAGCGCCTGTAATCTTCCTGTCAAATAGACTCATTAATCTACTAGATTCATTGCCTCACCTCTCCATACATCCCTCCCAAAAACCCCGGCCAGTTTCCTCTATAAAAAGCGCCTGTTACACCGAGAGGGCATGATTTGATCCCGAACCTCTGCTCCTCGCGTAGTCGAGTTGTGTTGTAAAAATCGCGCCGCTGATTCTAAGCTCATAGCACATTGTATTATCTATTAAGTGGTTTGAAATAAAATATCGTAAAGAAGATTTTGACATTTTCACTCAAGAGAACCCAAACTCCTGATGATTCGTTAATTCAAAAGATCCGCGCCGCGGCAAGAGAAACTGACCGCCCGCTGCGACCGTACCTGTGACAGCGAGAGACGCCGCCCAACCACCAGCTACCAGCCTCGTCTGCAAGGTTAGTACCCTTCCCATTGTCCCGGCCGCTATTATAAGTTCTGCTACTCCCTCTGCACTGCTCCGCTTTCTTGCACGTGTTTTCCGACCGAAAAGTCATCGCCCCATCCTGGCTCACGCCAAATCGGGAAACGCGCTCGGTATTTGAACCCGGTAGAGTTCTATTCAAAATTAACCGCTACGCCGCGCGTCGGACGTAACAGCATATTATTGCATTCGGAATGAATGCAAGTCATACCTGATCGATGTGGGCCACTCGGACAAGCCTGAGCTTATGTGAATGGGGAGAAATATTTCTGCATATGCTATTGAGTCTCGCACCGTGAAAGAAATATTGTTACCTGAGAGTACCTCGTTGTTCTTCCAAACGAGGTCTCCTATTTCGAAAGTGCATGGGCGGTGCTTTTCGTCATAGTATTTGGCCTGCCGCTCTTGGGCGGCCTGGGCCTCGGAAATCTGGCAGATTCTCAAGCCGATTTCTCCATTCTTCCAGCGCTTCCTCCTATTGCTCCTCGACGGCGATTATTTCGCGCTGCCGACGGAGTGCTCCGGGAGGCTCGGGCTGCCGGCCGTAGTTCAGCATGGCCGGGCTTGTGCCGAAAGAGCTCTGGCTTGCGGTGTTGTAGGCAAACGTGAGTTTCGCTAGGTTTTCGTCCCATTTTCTATGATTTTCGTCTAAATACGACTTAATCATAGTCTTGAACGTGCGATTTATTCGCTCGACGGGATTTGCCTGTGGGTGGTAAGGCGGATTAAACGATCGTCGAATCCCCGCTTCGGCCAGAGCTTTGGACATGAGCTGGTTATTGTACTCGGTCCCGTTGTCGCAATGGAAAACCTCTGGCGTTCTGAAGCGGAGAATTACACGATCATGGAAGTTCTTCCAGATCGTCTTCCCGTCGGCTTACTTGATGGAGATGCACTCGACCCATCGAGTGAATAAATCTTCGAATACGAGAATGTACTCGTATCCGGCCGCGGTCCTAGGATAAGGCCCGGAGATGTCGGAGGCGACGACTTGCCACGGTCGCTCGATTATGCGGCGGCCCATCAAGCCCGGAGGCTTGCGCTGCTCCACTTTGCATTGCTGGCAAATTTGACAGCCTCGCACGTAGTTTGCTACCTCGACATACATCCTTGGCCAATAACCCTAGTAAAAATAATTTTTGTACATAATTGTACAAAAACGTACAAAAACGTATAGAAATGAACAAAAACGTACAAAAACGTAGAAAAACGTACAAAAATGTTTATAAGTGTCCCATTTGGAACAATTTTGAAAAACTGTTACACATACTCACAACACTTTCGTACAGTTTCGTACACTTTTCTACAATTCTATACGTTTTCGTACGTTTCCGTACATTTTTATACGGTTTTGTATGTTTTTGTACGTTTTTATAAGGTTATGTATGCTTTTCTACATTTTTGTACGTTTGTATACGTTTTTGTACCTTTTTGTACATTTTTGTACACTTTTGTACGTTTTTATACATTTTTGTACGTTTTTGTACGTTTTTGTATGGTTATGTATGCTTTTGTACATTTTTGTACGTTTGTATACGTTTTTGTAGGTTTTTGTACATTTTTGTACATTTTTGTACATTTTTGTACGTTTGTATACAGTTTTGTACGTTTTTGTACGTTTTTGTATGTTTATGTATATTTATATACATATATATACGTTTTTTATACTTTAAAGAAACCCTTTCAGTAACTTAATCTTTATTACATATTTATATATAATTACATTCATTTGATCATTTTTACATGAAAAAATTGAACAAATTATTTTTGTAATCGAAATTTGATCTGAACAGTTCATAATACTACAAATAACATGTACATTAGTTTGATTTTTTACCCATGGCACCTTTAGCAATTGTGCTACAATAAAATTGATCACCGCAATGTATGAGTGAACTCGGTCTAATTATGTCATTACACCGTATAAAAGTAATTTCACTGAGCTGTCTATTCACAATTTTTACATGATTCACATTCGCATTAAAGCACTCATATTTAACATTTAGTACATTCATGAAAATAATTACAATATCAGTATCGACGTACTTCATTTTGCATACATTTCTTATTAATCCAAATACAGAATAATAACAACTGGTTTTTCCAGTTATCGAACTCCTCAATTGCCTTCTCCACCGCCTGAATCTCCGTTCGTTCAAGGATCCGTTCCGTTTTTCCCGTCTGGAGGCTCAAGGTCGGCTGGCTCGTCCCCTCGGTTACGGCGTGGAGTGCGCGGGACTTCAACGCACTCCCGCCTCCCCTTTTCCCGTCAGAGCTTTAAGTCCCTTGCATACAAAACACGAGTCGTATTCGACTCCCGGTGTTTTGCACACCTGACAGTAAAGCGCCCCCTGGGTCTTCTTTGGGCTATTGCGCGAGAAGTGTCCCTTCTCGTTGCAATTGTAGCAGATGTTAGATCTACAATCTGCTGCCCTGTGCCCAGGTTTCTGACAGGAGAAACACACTCCCACAAACGTGTTACTAGGGCCTCCCATAGGCCCGTTCGCGTTCCTCGACGCATTCGCGCTCCCTGTGTTTCCGTTCGTGTTTCCAGAATTCTGTGGCGACCCCGATTGGCCGCTATTCTGTTGTGCTCGTTCACTTTTTCGGTCTTTCATCAGCTCTATCAGCAGCTGTTTCAGCTCGCTGATTTCTGATTTAGCCGGTCGTTCCGTTGTCGCCGCAGCGACCTCTGCTTTCTCTTTTGTTCCCTTCTTTTGCGGCTTATTCCCTTTCCCTTCCTCTGCCGAACTCTCCTCGTTGCCGCGCTTGCTGTCATATTTTCGGATCGCCGATATTGATCCCGATTTCCTGTCGCTTTCATACGCCGCTGCTGGTATGCGCAATTTCTCTTTGGTCGGCGGTGGCTCGTACCGCGCGTCCAGGTCTCGGAGCCTTTCGTACTCCCGTCCCGCTCGTTCTAAATCTCTGTATGGATTTAGTTTCATGTGCAGCACGTCCTCGTCGTCCATTTCGACCACGAATCTGTTCTTGAAGGTTTTTACGAATTTGCGCCACGTTCCGATCTCCGTTTTCATTGTCCGAAACCAGTCGGCTGCGCCCTTGTGGAGTACGCTCGGCATCGCCGCCAGCAACGCAGAGTCAGGAATCTCTACACTCGATCTGTAGTCTTCCAGTCGTTCTAAGAATTCTAACGCATCCACCGATCCGTCGTCCGTCAATCGTAACTTCCAGTCGCGCATCGATTTCATATAACCGTGGCTCGTTTGTAACGAGCTGCGCTCTATTGTTTTTCTTCTCACGTTTGTGATCGGCGATACCAGCTCTTCCGCGTTAAGCCCATCCTCGTCTGAATCTGACAGTTCTAACGCGTTATTACCTTTATTCACGTTTGTTGATACCGGCATTGATACACGATTTTTCGAGTCGCTTACTGTGCTTTTGCCCCGCTCGATGCGTGTGCTCGTTCTCGCGTTAGTCATTGATGGTATTATCGGCCGCGCGTCTAAGTCGTCCTCATCAGACTCCGACGGCGCCGGCACATTCACGTTTAAATTAGGTTGTACCGTATTCAACATGGGACCCCTTGATTTGCGCGTGTTGATTTTTCGTCGCGTTCTCCGCTCAATACGCGTGCTCGTTCTTGTATCAGACTCGCTTCCGCTTCTGGACGACATGTTCGAATCGTCCAGTTCGTTCATATTGGGTGCGGGTACCACCCGTTTCGGCCGCGCACCCTTCCCTGATGTTGGTCCTCCCGACCCACCTGGAAGTGCCGATCAATTTTCGAGGACAAATTTTTCAAACGCTGACAACATAGCTACCCCTTCCGGTAGCTTCAGGTACTCGAGAATGTCCGCCGTTTTTCTACTGGACTCTTCCGAATTTGTGTTCTTTTCCGCGTCCATATTCTTCTCCGCGTTTGTACCCTCACTCTCGGTCTCTTCACCGTCGCTTAACACTGTTCGTTCTACCTTGGGCGGCGCTTGGTCCTTTTCATCGTCCGTGAACCACGGCGCCCCCGCCACCTTTGCTTCTTTCATCTCCCATCTCAACAACCATTCTTTCTGTGTCCGCAGCTTCCCCGTAACCGCGATTCCCGCTTTCTCTAGTTTTCGTCGAACTACTTCTTTATTCATCTTAATTATCGTTTTGTATCGTTCGTTCCAGTTATCTATCTTTAACAACTCCTCCATGGCCTCTCTGTAGAATTTTACGTCACCACTTGCCATTTTTGAATAGTTAATTTACTATACACTTGAAATAAATACTCTCCAAACACGCGTCGCAACACCACAATTACTCGGATTATAACAAAACTAAGTTATAAAAAAAAACAGAAACTCAAAAGGGAAATTTTAACTTTAAAACAGACTAAATAGTGAATTTATTTGACTCTGTTTCCGATTTTATACCAAACGAATCTACCCGGTTGATAAAATTGCACAAATCAGTCAGGCGGGCAATATTCGCTAACTCGCAAAATCTCTTAATTCACCACGACACTCGTACACGCCGTCACCCGTCCTGCTTAACTACGCAAAATTACGAATTCGAATATCGACTCTCTATACCTCGAGTCACGTTCTTAATTGGAGTTATTCTCCGTTTTGTACATGTGCATGTATATATCCAATAATAAAATAAATCACTTAAATCGCAATGATGGAGGAAAAAAAAAGGAGTGTAAACTCCGTCGGGGACAACAATGGTGCGATATCAATAAAT
This sequence comes from Aphelinus atriplicis, assembly GCA_020882685.1. Lineage (NCBI taxonomy): Eukaryota > Metazoa > Arthropoda > Insecta > Hymenoptera > Aphelinidae > Aphelinus > Aphelinus atriplicis. Next base: position 7,056,323 of record CM037075.1, read on the forward strand.
ATATTTGTGAAATAAAATATTAATCAATACACATGTTCATACAATACCAATACAACTATGTATTATTATCTGGTTCGTTCAAATATACTGAATATTATCTGGTTTGGTTCAACTCCCAATGATCGCTCGTCCTTTGGTTGTGTGCTAAAAACCCTAACCATCCGAATATGCGATATACTGAAAGTCGAATTAACCCAAAAGCAGAGTCAAAAAAAAAACGAAAACTCAAGAAGAACTATCACTCTATTTCGAAAAAGTAAGAAAAAAAATTAACTTCGAAAAATAATTAATCGCAAAAAAAAAATTATTAACAATTTAATCTGTTAACAATTGGCAAAAGACCCAAAGGACACTGTTCCTCGACTCGACACTCACACTCGAAAAAGGAAGAAAAAGAAAAAGAAAAAAAATTTAAATTTGAAAAATAATTAATAACTAATAAAAATTATTAACAAATTAATTTATTAACAATTGACTATGTCCACAACAATGCGCTCGTTCTACTATGCACGATTCAAATATCTTCAAGACTGGCCGGGCCCAACGAGTAAACGACCAAAATTCCCAAATTGTTTATTAATAAACAAATAAATTATTCAAATTATTTACGACCATGTGCGCCCACTCGTTGTCCAACTCAACTTCAAAGACAATTCAAAAATCGGCACTTCGGAAAAAAAAATTTCCATTGAATTGATAAATAAACAATTATATTAATTGTTTAACAACTGATCGTTCTATTATTATCCACTAACAGCGTCGTCGTTGTGTAACAATAGTCCAATCGTTCGAAAGGAAAGGAAGAAAAAAAAAATTCTAAGTCCCGAAAAATTTCTAAGTTCCACAATTCAAATTCAAATTTCCCGCAAAAGATTCACACTACATAGATAACTAGACTCTACTTGACCATCCGACTATGTTATCATATGATCACACTGTTTTATCATGCGCCGGCGCTCTCGCTTATCAATACACTCGTGCTCGTACCGACTCGGCCACGTGGCGAAATTAATTTGCCCAACCTCAAAAATTAGTTTTGTCGTTCTGGTTATTCCTCCTTGGAATAATAATTGATTATTGCTATGTTGCTGGCTTCCTTCCTTCCTTCTCGTTGAATGTTATGTATATGTATATATCAATAAAATGTCAATTGGGAGGAATAAGGAGCTGAGCTCCGTCAGGGCAACAAAATAAATGCAATAATAATAAATTACAATCGAGAAAAAAAAATTTCAGGAGGAATAAGGAGTTGTTCACTCCGTCAGGGGCTGATCAATTTAATTTAGCAGAGTGATCACTGCTATATTTGATCACTGCTCGTTCGCCGCTCAGGAATGTTCCGAGCTTCGCTGCATGTAAACATGCGCGGCACAGCACCTGCCGGCGCACGTAAACACGCGAGGCAACAACACTTGCCCCGCGCCGCGTTCTCGCGCTCACCTCTGCGCGCTCACCGCCAAGGTCGCTTCGCGGTAACTCGCGACGGCGAATTCCTTCGCCCGAAATAGAATATAATTATTCCCACGCTCGTTCGATCTTTCGCGCACGCACTCTCCGCCCGCTTTTCCCCAATCACGACCGCGAACTCACGCTCGGGCGCCAATCTGTGACCTGGTGCCCGTTCGCACCAGGTTCACGTTGGGGGATTGGCTCGACCGCGGGCACTCCGTATTTATTACGGGCGCCAGGAGTGCCGCGGCTAGCTCTACTCGCGAGCACGGGGGACTCTTCCGGGGGGGGGGGACGGCCGCGCGCGGAGACTCGAACGGAGTCTATCCGTGCGCTCGCTAGGCCGTGACGTCAGGGGGGACGCGAGGGGAGAGGCCCGGGCCAGAGCCGGAGCCCGTCGTTCTTTGGGGTGTGTTGGCGCGGTCGCCAACACACACGTTCACTGGGGAGGGGTGTCGGCGCGCTCGCCGACACGTACGTTCACTGGGGGGGAACACCGGGGCCGCAACGCGCACACTGCCAAACCTGTCAGCGGCCGCTCGTTCTCTCGCTGCTCTCTCGGCTCGGCTCTGCTGCTAGCTCTGCTGCTGGCTGCGGCGACGTCGTCGGCCTCCGGTGTCCTGGACACACGCACGCACACGCTCACGGTCACGTCGAACACGCTGGCTTGGCACTCGGGATCTCGCGCACGTCGCGTGTTGCTGCTTGCGGGCACCGGACGAGAATGGCCGTCCGCCTCGTGTCTCGCTCGCGGCCTCGCGGGCCGCCGGAACTCTCGCGCGCCGCGGCTCGCGTACGCGCTGGAGAGTGCTGCCCTTCCAAGCCAGCGGCCGCCGTACCGGCCGGATCGGAGAGGAGCAGCCTCTCCGTCTACAGTGACGGGTTTCCCCGTCACAATGGATTAATATTGGGTTTGATAAATTGCGATTGATTTGCTGAAAAGTTTGAGATTGATTGGGATCAATTGACTGCACAATGAGAAAGATGCTGGTTGACACGAACAAGGTAATAAGTAAATGAATGGCTATGTATGAAAATAATTGAAAATGATTGATCTGGATAAAAAATAGACAGTAAGTGTTTCGATATATCCAATAAATTATTACGAAAGTCTATAGTCTAGCGTACAAAATTGTAAATATCGGAAACAATTGATTCGAATGGCAGTTCGATTGAAACCTCTGACGTAAATAGAGATTGATATCGATAACGTAATGCAGAGTAATTTGACGAACATTGTAATCGATTGAAAAAGATTTACCTGGATAGAAATTTATTCTTGATTTTGATAGAAGTCCGACTGAAATTGATTGAAGTCTATGACAATTATGAAGATTGTGATCTATAGGGTAATTAATGAGTTACTCAATGAACATTAGAATCGATTAAAAATAATTCATCTGCATAGAAAATCATTAAATTCGATTGAAGTCTCTGACGAAAATGAATATTGAAATCGATTGGGTAATGAGTACCACGACTAACATTGGAATCGATTGAAAATAATCCCACCACATAGAAAATCATTAAATCCGATTGAAGTCTATGGCGAAAATTAAGATTGAAATCAATAGGGTGAAGGGTGACTCGACTAACATTTGAATCGATTAAAAATAATTGATCCGCATAGAAAATCATTTAAATCGATTGAAGTCCATGACGAAAATGAAGATTGAAATCGATAGGTAAATGATCAAATAAAATCTATTGGAAGTTCGATTGATATCGATTCAAATCTATGAATAGAATGAAGATTGAAATCCCTTGGGTAGAGACTGGAAACCGACATTCAAACCGAGTGAAAATTATTCATATGGAATAAAATAATCAAAATCTATTGTATTGGATTGAAAATGATTGATCCTTCCTCGAAAAAGTGATGTGAAGCCTCGCTTCCGATGATTTGATTGGCTAAGACCAAACCATGAGACATAGTAGTGTATAGAGTCAATATAGAGACTATAGGTAGAGTACAGACTACAGAGATGTCTCTATGGTATGGTTAGGTTAAGGTAGGAGACATTGGAGAAGGATCAAGTGCATCGTGCAGGCCCCCAAATTCTTTCTAAATGTATATATATTGGGAAGTCACATCTCTGGTGGTGGGGGTAAGAGAAATCCAACATGGCGGTTGTAGCCGGTAGTCTGCCTGCAGTTTAGCAGGCCAGCATAGGCAAGCATAGCGGATTTGGAGAATGGACACTCTGATTGAAAATCCCAAGCCTGCTACGTTTTGCCAAAGAAACTTCAAAAAAGAAGAAACAATTCCAGTTGTGCAGTAAGAGGTTGCAATAGTAATTATTGTGACAATCCGACAGTTAGATTTCACGAACTGCCTGCTCCGAACCAGCGTTTTGTTTACATGACAGATTACTTCGGTAATTCAAACAAAGTCAATAGATTAGAGGCATGGAAACGCAGATTGGGATTGAAAACAATTAAGCCGAGACTTATGGTGTTTATTTATCCATTGAAAAAATTATTATTAGAAGTCAATGATTGGGCAAATTGATGCTCACTTGCAAATATATAACAATGTGCCTATGATATGTTTACACTGTCCGGACAAACCAGCCTTACATGAGCACTTAAAAGATAATACTTTTTCATTTGGAGTAATTTCTCCCTCTATCCCGTGCAAATTCTTTAAATCTGTGGTCTTGATACATAAAGCTACTATGTTGATGTTTGGATAACCTCTTGAAGTGTTGTTGAGAGTGGCGATTTTCCCACATGTTACAATATGCCCTACCTCCATTAGCCTTTAACCTTCGACAAACTTCCTCTGCTTCGTGTTTTCCCCTGCGTAATCCCAAATATCGTTTATTTGTAACATACTTATGGAAAACTTGTCTCACTCCCCTTTACTCTATATAATGTTATGAGACCGGAAGCATATGATGCGGTACCAAATTAAAGGCGCGCGAAGCGCGTTGAAAATGCACTAGTTTGGATAAATAATCTCTTGGAATCGCGATTCTGAATCGTCATTCACACATTTAAAAAGTATTGAAACATATAATTTTATTAACATTTATTGGAAAGTATTGGATGAATGTGAATTATTGACATTCGAATAATTTGTCGGGGAAATTCAATGAATCCATTTGAATGTATTTTCATGAAAATTTGTCTATATACTTTAATTCGATCGCCAGTCTATCCACTTTTGTAACACTGAATTGTTATAATTGGGATTCAGAATCGCGATTCAGATCTATTAAATTTTCCCAATCTTTTTTAATCCGTCAGTTTTAGCAGGGCAGCTCCGGCCCCGAGCAGCCACCGATTTCGAGTCTCGTCTGCAAAGTGAGTAACCCTTTCTATTGTCCCCGCTGCTATTATAAGTGCTGTTAGGCCTTTGCACTGCTCCGCTCTCTTGCACCAGTTTTCCGGTCGAAAAGTCATCGCCCCATCCTGGCTCACGCCAAAACGAGATCCGTATTTTGAACCCGGTAGAATTCCATTCAAATTTACCGCTACTCCGTACGTCGGACGTAACAGTGGCGTCTCTGCCGAGTGATTAGGGAACTCGGCCTTATAGTACGTTAGAGTTTCTTTTGGCGTTAGACAGGCTTTAATTACACCTAGTTTATACCGGAAGTAGTTGTTCGAATATTTCATCTGTCCGAGAACTCTATGCCCAAATTAATAGAATGAGTTATTGATTTAGCAATGAATCAATGGTGTAATTGATAGAGATTGATAGAATTGCGAGTTTATCACTTCTGGTGACGGTAATTGGTTCTCTAAAATGGGAGACTCTTTAGAGGGAACTGTAGAATCTACTAATGATCCTCAAAATTCAGTCATAGATTTCAGTTTATTTGTTAGTTATTTGCGTAAAGCAGTCAGTATATTACATCCTGACGAAGACACAGTTCCGCAAGCATTTCATCTCACTCTTGAAGATAAGAGTAATCAAGAATGCATTCGAAAGTTTCTCAATGATTCTCAAGTTTGGGCTCTCTGCATTCAACGTAATTCTAGTAAAGGTTGAAAACTTTTTCCAATTCATTTTTTATAACTAGTTCAGTGTACCACTCTTAATCAAGTGACTTTGAAAGCGTTTTAAAATGTCACTCATCCTTCTGACGGAATTTAACATTTGAATGGTCCACTAAGCCTGATGAATAAAAATTTATGTTTGAGTAGATTAGTGAAATAGTTCCCAAATGTCGCGTCCATGTCATGTTTTTGGTTTTTGAGCCAAATGTTTATGAAAAATTGGCAAAGTTCATAGATTGCAGCAAATTGCTGCATCTTGAAACTCGATACAAAGCTTCTATTTACCAGGAGGTTCTTGACTACTAAGATGTTATTCTATTCTGAAAGAAATACATGATTATTCAGATTCATTATAGAAACATTTCCATTTTACTATATTCTGTTAGATTTTGTTTTCAATCAGGACAAAGTAGGTACTTATCAGTTAGGATATGTCACATGACCAGTCTTCTACATGTTCTGAATCATTAAGACAACAAATTATTGTATCAAATTATAATCAACTACTGAAATTACTAAGAATCTGTTGTAAAACAACATTAATTAACTTACTAAACAAATTATGATTGCAAAGTTAGAATAATTACTTGTTAAAAATCAGGGGGCTGTCTGTCAAACGAATCATTGCGCTATTGGTTGAGTTAAAAGTACTGAAATCAGAAATCTGTATCAAGTTGTTAACTAACTGATATCATCCTTAAGTCCATTGAATCAAATAAAATTCTTCATAATCAACTTCCTTCTTCAGACTAGAAAAATGACATTTGAAAAAGGTATATCTTGACGACAAGTATGTTTTGAATTCTTTGACTCGTCGTCAAATTATTTCTTGTTCGATTTCCTGTTTTGAAGTCCTACAAAATTAAAAAATGTCCCTTAACCTCAATCTATTTGAATGTATGTAACAAAGTTACTACAGAATATGAAGACTTCTTTCTGCCTTCTGTTTCTCTGCTATGGATTTCAAACTAATGAATCCCATTTGAAGTAAGTCAACGAGGATGAGAGAAAGTAATAAAATTGAGAATTAAATGCCAAGTATCCAGCTAGTATGATTATTGTACTACTGAATGGATATTTTTTAATCTACCCTCAATGGTTGTAGTGTTATTGATGTCAATATGCTCCAGGTCAAATTCCTATTGTTAACATAGAAAGTATTGAAATTACCAATCTCTGTTGAGAATTTGATTTACATCATTGTTTAAATTTAAAATGGTAAATTATTGAAATCACTTGAAATACTCCATAATTATTTTTTTCTATAGTATGAGCATTATTTTTTGACTAAAGTCTCAAATCTCAATAGAAACTACATGGAACTTTTGAATTACGATTTTTATACAATTTGAATATACAATTCCACATCATGACATTATTTTCAGTAGTTCATCATTTCTTGCTACATAATCTTGCTATTACTAGTAAATTCCATATTTTAAATATGTAATAAAATATATGTAAAATCATATTATTTAAATATAATATGATATAACATTTAAAAATTAGGATTGTATCACTTTTATATACCTTATCATAATACATTCCACTAGTCCACATTTGGCCCATTTTATACAGCCACGAACAATCTATTCTCCAATCTATTTTTTATTCCATGATGATTTCTACCAGGGGGATATTGCCTATAATAGGATGCAATTTGCTCTTCTGGAAAATATAAAAAATTGTAATGAATAAAAATAGAATAGTAGAAGTAGTGACAAAGTGTGAAAAATACAAGCAATAGAGAACTGGCATGAATTTCAAAACAAATATTTTCTGAAAGATCATATCAAAATATGAAAATTCCCAAGACAGTTCTTTTTTTGAAGCATTATTCGATTTTATCCTCGTGATTGAAATTTGCTTCGAATGGCCAGAGTTTTTGAACGCTGCTTACGTCACGTTCGTTTTCGCGGGCATATATATATAAGTATATATAGGTATACATAGGTATATATACGTACATAACCGTTTGCCCGCAAAAACGAACGTGACGTAAGCAGCGTTCAAAAACTCTGGCCATTCGAAGCAAATTTCAATCGCGAGGATAAAATCGAATAATGCTTCAAAAAAAAACTGTCTTGAGAATTTACTTCTTTTAGTGTGAACTTTCATTTAAAATCAATGTTTACCCCAATTTCGATACCATGCCAGTTCTCTACATGTGAAACGATAATAATGGCCAAGAGTTTCGATGAGACTGATTATAAATAAATTTGATTACAAATTGAATTAGGAAGCTTGAGACAGGGACAGGTAAGTAGCCGATTACCAGTAGCGAACCCGCAATATTACGAGAAGTGGAAAGTTGGTGGTTTAAAACGGTGAAAAGAGCAAACATTGTCGGATTTTTACCGTTTGAAGTTCGTTTCGATCAGGAAAAAGAATCACTGATCAATCAATTTGAAAAAAAAAATGATAGGATTAAGAGTGTGTATACGAGAGATGAATATGTACAAATATGATGTGTGTATACGAACGAGCCCTGCCGATGTGACGGCCGATCGTTCTAACGAAGGTGGGGTTCGATGAGCGAATTGCAGTTTTGCATCTGCACAATAGTTTATCTAGAAGACGGCCAAAGGAGATCTTATCGGCCGATATAATATTTCGAGCAGCCAGCGGGTATGAACGAATGGATGTGCCAAAGAATATACTCGAATCTGAATGCAATTTTACTGTAATCGTTAACCCATTAAGGCCCATGGCCAGACCAGCGGAGATACCATAAAACTAATAATTGGATCGCGTGCTTTTTTGAAGAAAATATCCCTATTGCTTTCTCAAAGAGAAAGCTTTGTAACGGGGTAAAAATCGACCCACCGAATCGGACTTCGGGACCTCGATTTCCGTAATCTACGGGTCGAAGAACATGGAAATCCGAAAATGTCTGTATGTATGTACGTACATGCACTTTTTTGTCGTACGATAACTTTCGAAGAAATTGTCCGATCGTCCTGAAATTTTGCACACAGGTTAGTCGCTACAAAATCTCGGTCGATTTCAATTTTCAGCCAAATCCGTTGTTTATTTCTCTAGCAACCGTTGCTAACGTGTTTTTGATAAAGGTCCAAAAATCATCATCAATGCACGATGGGTCTCCAATTCTTTCGACGATCGATGAGAATCGATAAGACATTCATTTTGGAACAACCATTGTTTATTCTCTTAGCAACCGTTGCTATGGAGATACAAAATTCAGCTTCAGACTGACTTTTTTTTTTGTCGTATGATGACTTTGGAAGGAATAGTCCGATCGTCCTAAAATTTTGCACACAGGTCGGTCTCCGAAAGATGTGAACGTGTTTAGCAGCATCCGTTGTTTATTTCCATGGCAACCGTTGCTATCGGGTTTTTGATAAGTTCCCATATAATTCATGATACATAAAGAATCGAAAAATAATTAGGTCGTATTTTTGTATTATTGTTTAATGTTATTTTTTTAAAAGATATGACCGCTGAAAGATTCGGCGTTTTTGGTAGATATAGATATACTTCAAATGCAAATGACGTCATATCGTTACTAACGACACGAATTTCATCTCCTCATATTAGCTCGAATTTTGATTTGATCGAGAAACAAAAAAATACGACCTAATTAATTTTGCACGTTCTTTCGATTTCTACGATAAAAAAAATAGCGTATTCTTCCCAATTATTCATTGCGAGTAGGCTGACGCGCCATTAGTATATTATTTTATCAATAATCGTTTGGCCAAAGCGCCATACGCTTCTTCACTATATGTTATAAGCATCAAAGCGCATAGCTGTAACGAATCTGCAAAGCTACAGACAAGGACATTGAAGGCGCAATATTTTTCTTTCTCTGCAGACAGATTGCGATATGTATCTTTATTTGCGGACAGATTGCGATATTTGTCTTTTTTCGTGGACAGATTGCGATATGTGTCTTTCTTCGCGGACAAATTGCAATGAGTGTCGTTCTTCGTAAGAACCATCGAAATATTGTCAGACTTTTTCTGTTTATTGAAAAAATTTTTCATGTTCTTTTTCTTTGTTCTTTACCAAGCCTAACAAAGTGCAGTCTTCGATTTTTGTTACTTTTTGTAATCTAATTCCTGTGTTCTCGTGGATATACCTTTCCCATTGTATAACAGAGGAACGTGTTGGTACAATAATAATTAATTAACATTAATAACATATGTGTGTGTGTGTGTGTGTGTGTGTGTGTGTGTGTGTGTGCGTGCGTGCGTGTGTGTGTGTGTGTGTGTGTGTGTGTGTGTGTGTGTGTGTGTGTGTGTTTCATTGTATTTCGTATTTTATACTCGCGTTTGAATAAATATTCTTCAGTAATGATTTCAAATATTTTCATTTGATATTTTGAATATATTCTCCAAAGTCGTTGATTTAGGAATACTTTTTCCAATATTTCTTGAATATTTTTGTAAGACAAACGTGTGCTCAACAAATAAGATTGAGTGAACACTCTTCTGTTCCAGAATTTATTGAATATATTACTAAATACATTCTATGTCAACAGAGAATGGCAGGTTGAATCCAACTATGTTAATCTCCTATGAAACTTACAAAATCGTACAAAAACATAATGAGATAAACGTTCTCTATAATTACTTTCCTTTAGGAGGAATGTACAATAATGTACAAAAATAAACGCAAGTGTACATAATTGTACGAAAACGTACGAAATTGTACAACAGCGTATAAAAGCGTACGAAAACGTACAAGAACGGATATGAATGTATTTATTTTTCCAAACGGGACGTTTATAAATGGTTTTTTACGTTTTTGTACGTTTTTGTACATTTTTATACGTCTTTATAAGGAAGTAATTTATACCAGGGACGGTAAGGGAACCCAGAATCGCGATACATTTGAATTAATCGTACCTCAAATCCAGGGGTATTTTGCCTAAACGCCTCTCTAGATAACGGTCGGGCCATCACATCATCATGTGTGTGTGTGTGTGTGTATGTGCAAGATAATTTTCAGGATTGAAAGTACGAATACAATGCCAACAAGAAATCGAGAAACAATAAATCCATTTCAATTGAAAAATGGAGATAATGTCATGATTTAACCCATTAAGTCCCAGATTGCGGAAATTTTTTTGGTACTTTTGAGCTCAAATATTTTGATGAATAAGACGGAAGGTTTATTGCAAAATAGTCATTCCTACTATTTTCGGGTATGCTCTACACGAGACAATAGTTCAAAAGACTGAAAAAATTGGTTTTCAATAAATAATTAACAAATTAAAATAAAAAATGCAATTTTTTGGAGCACTTTTTTTTTCAATCCAAAATCAGAGGATGAAGGAATTTTATTTTTACTCGAAAATGTGCACAAGAGTGCACAAAATATTTGAACTTACCAAATTCGTTGAGTTTTTTCGACTATGATTTTTTTCAGCAAAATGGCGGCCAAAAAACGGGAATCAATATTTTGGATTTCCATTTTATGAATATTTTGAAGCATTCATTTTCATATTCGATCTATTCCTTTGAAATTCCGTACACCGGGGTTTTAGATGTCGCTGATAACGATTCTGACATCAAATTCTCAAAATTCTGGATCCAAGATGGCAGTTTCAAGATGGCGGCTGACGATTTTCCACATTTTTAGTCGGAGAATCGTGAAAATTTGGAATAATGGGTTTTCGAGGGCGCTGATAATAAATCTGACATCAGATTTTCGAAATTCCGTATCCAAGATGCCGGTTTCAATATGGCGGCTCATGATTTTGTACATTTTTGGTCGGAGAATCGTAAAAATTTGGACTAATGGGTTCTTGGGGGCGCTGATGATAACTCTGACGTCAGATTTTTAAAATTCCGTATCCAAGATGGCGGCTCATGATTTTGTACATTTTTAGTCGGAGAATCGTAAAAATTTGAACTAATAGGTTCTTGGGGGCGCTGATGATAAATCTAACATCAGATTTTCGAAATTCTGTATCCAAGATGGCGGTTTCAAGATGGCGGCTCATGTTTTTGTACATGGACAGATTTCTATATTTTCAAAATCTCGTTATTTTCATCTCATAGCCGTCGTTTTCATCCATGAACGACGTCGACGAAATATAGATAAAATGAAGATTCAAATCTTTTGTTTCCGATTTCAGTCATTATTATGCTAAAAAAATCATAGATGAAAAAACTCAACAATCTATTTCAGCAGTAAAGATTCAGAAATCCTTTTATTCACATTTTCACGAACCTCCAACTAAAAATATACAAAATCATGAGCCGCCATCTTGAAACCGCCATCTTGGATACAAAATTTTGAGAATCTGATGTCAGATTTATCATCAGCGCCCCCAAGAACCCATTAGTCCAAATTTTCACGAACCTCCAACTAAAAATATACAAAATCATGAGCCGCCATATTGAAATCGCCATCTTGGATACGGAATTTCGAAAATCTGATGTCAGATTTATTATCAGCGCCCTCGAAAACCCATTATTCCAAATTTTCACGATTCTCCGACTAAAAATGTGGAAAATCGTCAGCCGCCATCTTGAAACTGCCATCTTGGATCCCGAATTTTGAGAATTTGATGTCAGAATCGTTATCAGCGACATTGAAAACCCCGGTGTACGAATGAATGACTATTTTGCAATAAACATTCCATCTGATTCATCAAAATATTTGAGCTCAAAAGTACCAATAAAATTTCCGCAATCTGGGACTTAATGGGTTAAGTTGAAGAATTTTTCACGACACCTATTCCTTTCTCATACATTACACGAACATTTGAAAAATAATCATGTCGTATTTTCTTATTTTTGTTCAAATTCATGTTTTTGAAAGATATGAACATTGAGAGATTCAGCGTTTTCGACCAGCTTCCGTGAGCAGACGCCGCGCCAAGGATCTCGAGAGTGACCTCTAGCCGTTCGTACACAGGTACGGACATTTGCTGCTCGCGTAGTGATCGCCTCCTCGTGACTGGAAAGAGTGAAGGGGAAGGACTCTGGGGGGATCATTCAGTGCTCGCGATCCAACGTTGCGGCTCACGCCAATTGTTGGGGCTCGGGGTTAATCACCACGTGCAACGAGCCCTTACTTATCTTGTTTTTATGATTAACGGAAATACGCAAACGTGGCAAAAGCTCAGTAAGCCGAGAGTCGGGGGGTACGAGGAGGGCAATCAAATCAAACGCGTGACTCTGTTTCTAGATATAAAAAGTTGAGCCGCTCTAATGAGGTGCTAAAAACAATACACTTGCACTGGTGAGCCGGTGCTCGCCAGCGACTTCAAACGCGCGTACGTGCAGAGGGCCATTCGGACAAATGGCTGAGTATTCGCTGGCTCGCAGAAAGCTCGTGATGGCGCCACTTACAATTGTCGTCGCTCAATCGCTCTCGCCTAATGAGGTGCCAAAAACAATACACTCGCGCTGGTGAGCCGGTGCTCGCCAGCGACTTCAAACGCGCGTACGTGCAGAGGGCCATCCGGACACATGGCTGAGTATTCGCTGGTTCGCAGAAAGCTCGTGATGGCGCCACTTACAATTGTCGTTGCTCAATCGCTCTCGCCCGCAGGATGGTCGGCGGGCTCGTTCGCTGCTTCTCGCTGCCACGTCCTGGTGCACGCGTTCGTGGGCGGCTGGGGTATGCGCGGTCCAGGCTGCACCAGCCTTGGGGCTGGGGCGGCGCGATGGTCGGCGCGAGAGTGAGGGTCCTTCCTGCCCTTGCGCGGCTCACCTGCCGCGCAAGCCGGAAGGTCCACCCCTCTATGCTCTTTCTCTCTTTTTTCGCGGCGCATAGCCCGAAAGGCCGCGGCGCGTACCGGTGTCGATCACGTGACTCGCGATGCTTACCCGTGCTTCCGGCGCGACACGTGGCGATCGCGCGTTAACGAGTGCTCGCGAAGCGGGGCTGCAGTGTATATATACACTAATTGGTATCAGAAGCCGATATGTACGGGCAGAGTACTGAATTTTGATTCGAACCATATAACCCAGCAAAAGATTCTTTAACAAAGTCACTGGTTCGATGAAAAAATTCGGTATTCGTACTGTGCCCCTAGTCAATAACAAACTCTCATGTGTAATTAGCCCATTAACGCCCAAACGGCCGCTCGACGGCCGTTTTTTTGAACGATGGATTTCATATGGTTATAATGGTTCAAAAAATTTGGGAAGAACATTTTCTTGTGCAAAATTTTGTCAGCTTTCCAATCCCGTTACTTTTATCTCGATTAAATAAACGCCCTCATTGTTATAAACAATTGATTGCAAAAAACACAAAATTTCGAGTCAACATTTTTTTTTGTGTCAACCGTAAAACATGGAAACCGCAACGAACCCCGGGAAGTCAATTTCGAGCGTCCATGGACCCTAAACTAGAAGTTGGCATAGTTGTTATTGTTCAAATTTATTGTTGGAAGACCCAAAATGGCGGCCGACCGAAAATATTGTAGCTTCAACTTGGCAATTGTTTTTCTCGAAAACTATGGGTCAAATCAAAAAATTCTTAAGAACAAAAAAGTCTTAGAATCACATGAAAAACACTCAGAATTTTTTGATGGAATTTTTCGAAATTTTGATTTTTTAAATCTTCAAAAACACGCGAATTGCTTTAAAACTTCTGAAAAAATTTGAGAATGTTCTCTGAGTACCTTTAGAACTTTTTTGTTCTTATAAGTTTTTCGATTTGCCGGCTAAGAAACGCACAGAAAAATTTCTAAAAAATAATTTCATAATTTTTTTTCTCAAAAACTATAGATCAAATCAAAAAAATTATGAGAACAAAAAAATCTTAGAATTACTCAAAGAACATTCTCAAATTTTCTCAGAAGTTTTTAAGCAATTTGCGTTTTTTTCGAGAATTTGAAAAATCAAAATTTTGAAAAATTTCATCAAAGAATTCTGAAAAAATTCAAGAGTGTTCTGCAGGTGATTCTGAAACTTTTTTGTTACTGAGAATTTTTTGATTTGACCCATAGTTTTCGAGAAAAACAATTGCCAAGTTGAAGCTACAATTCTTTCGGTCGGCCGCCATTTTGGGTCTTTCAACAATAAATTTGAACAATTACAACTATGCTCACTTCTAGTTTAGGGTCCATGGATGCTCGAAATTCACTTCCCGGGGTTCGTTTCGACCGGTTTCCATGTTTTACGGTTGACACAAAAAAAAAATTTTGACTCGAAATTTTGTGTTTTTTGCAATCAATTGTTTATAACAATGAGGGCGTTCATTTAATCGAGATGAAAGTAACGGAATCGGAAAGCTGACAAAGTTTTGCACAAGAAAATGTTCTTCCCAAATTTTTTGAACCATTAAAACCATATGAAATCTATCGCTCAAAAAAACGGCCGTCGAGCGGCCGTTTGGGCGCTCGACGGTTAAACTTGGCAAAGACAAAACGGAAAAATGGGAAGAGACCAGCGTAGTGTATAAGTTTGATTGTAAAGATTGTTCTGCATGTTACATCGGCGAAACAAAACGAGAATTGAAAGAAAGAATTTCTGAACATCAAAAATGCAATAACGATCTATTTCCTGTACCACGTCATATTGTCGAGAACAGTACCCATCGTTTTGATTAGAATAATGTTAAAATTTTGGATAGAGAAAAGAATTAGAGACTTGTTTCCGAGATTCTTCATATTCACATGTATAAACATATCCTTAATAGAAAAGGAGACACACAGTCACTCAGCCACGTTGGTTAACTTTTGCTCGCAGGTATAAATTCGACGGTGGCAGTGGAAGTCAGATCCTTCCACTCCCTAATTTCGAATAATGGATTTATTAATTTTTACACTGGTGAGAAAAATGGTTTGCTCTTGATGAAACATATGTGAATGGTGTTTGTAATATCTACTGTTGTTTTGTTTCGTGATAATAAATAGTCTGATGAGGCCAGTGAACCAAGCTGGCGAAACGTCGCTGAATAAAAATATATATAGAGTTTTCATTCGAACTCCATATCATGGATTGGCCCTCAAAGATTGTAACTATCACAAACCCTTTCGATTTAAATTTTTTTTATATTCATATTCGATTTATCCCATGATATTACTGTAATTACATCTTACGTCAAGATTATTGTTCGTCTAACTTTCTTCCCAAAATCTTTCCCTAAAAATAGATCTCGAAGTATCTCCTCTGGACTTTTCCTATCCTGTTCTACGAACCACCGTGTACTTGTTTTTTTCTTCGAAACCTGCTGCTACTGCAATTGCGTCAGTTAATGTGCGAGGTTGCATGCTTCTAACTGAATGTTCCAATCCGCCCAGCAATTCCAAATGAAAGTGTTCCGCGACTTCGATTTCGACCTTGCACTCATAGTTCACCTGTTGAAAATCCAACAGTAAGCGATCACTATCATGAATATTCAGTATTTGGTGAAGTAATGTCTTTTATCGCAGTTCATAATCCACGACCAATTCCCCTTAGATCTGTCTGACTATCTTGAGTTCCGCTATTATCCTGTATCCACCCACGCTCCTGCTATATTAAATCGTCAACTCCGTCAGTGAATTCTCTATGCCGTTAGAATAATCTAATCGCAACCGATATCCATCACTGACTTTTCTCTCAATTGGCTTGCTAATGAAAATAAATCTGTCTGTTCGTTCTTTTTACCGACTTGTCCAACTACATTTCTCAATGCTACTACTAAATAGTAGTAGTGTATCGGGATTTCCATGGAATTCCAGAATACTATTGGATGCTTGCCTTCAAATAATTCGTACGTTTGGTTTGTACTGTGACCCTTTTCTTGTCCATTCTTTTAGTCCTGTCCTTCTTACGCCCTAAGGTTCCGCTTCGGTCCTTTACTAGTGTTCCGCTCCTAATGAGCCATTTCCACTCTGTTCATCCTTCCTTTTTTGCCTCGTTATTTCTTCTGCTTTGCGGCTCAATTTCCCACATACTGTTGTCTATCTTCCTCCTCTTCTTTTTCATCAATCCTTGTTGTCGTCATTCACTCAATTTCCCTATAAACTCCTTATTTCCTTCTGAAATTTTATTCCTCTCTTTGCTGAATCTAACCGATTCCTTTGATGGTGGGTATGTGATGATCGGTTGTTGTTCGGTGATCCTATGTACCCGCTTTGTCTTCTAGAATTCTTTTGATAATTTACATGATTCGTTGGAACGTCTTTCCGGCACTGTTGCGTTTGGTTCCCGCTCAAGATTGGTAAGTGTACTGTTATGATTTCGATTCCGTCTGTAACATAATAACCCGATGTATGTCTCTGTGTTCTGATTTGACGTTTTGGAGTTGAATGTGTTATTTGTTCCTGCTCAACTTTGGGTAAATATATCTGATTGCCGTGAAATTTGTCCTGACCGTGATTGGCTACGTCAAGCTGTTCTTTCTCCATTTTCTGTATTCCGTAGTCATTTTTTGAAATTAGGTGCAATATATGTTCCTGTTTGCCCTTTTGAAATTTTGAAATTATGCCTTTTCTTTATTTTATTTATTTCTCCCGCAATTTTCGTGGTGATGCTGCTGTATCCCTACTTCCTGTATTCCCTACTTCCTGTATTCCATATTGGTGTTTTGGGGCTGAGTACGGTATATGTTCCTGTTTAACTTTGAGTGGGTACGCCAGCTTAGCATAAAATCTCTCTTTTTTAGAATCCCTGTTATCTCGGATTCCCCTTGTTAGTTCCGACAATCTGCATCCACGTTCCGGCGTGAATTCCTAGGCATAATTTATTCATAATTTTTTTACTTGGGAATTGCTTTGGTCATCCTCCCTGACGGGGTTTATATTATTATTTGCATTCGCATTTTTTTCTCTCCTGTCTACCAGCTTTGCTAATAGTGTAGATCTGCCTCGCCAATTATGTTATCTGCTTCGTTATTATTTTCTTCTATTCGAAAAGAGATCCCAGCTTCTTCACCAGAATTTAGGATCGATTTTTTTCTCCTTAGCAACCATTGTTCACGACCCTAGCAACCGCCTCCAAGTGAATAAAATATCGAGTTAAAGTTCATTTATAGCACTTTTGAGATAACATGGTGCAGTATCATTGTATTTTCCATTGCTATTGATATCAATTTCCCTAGCAACCGTGGCTTGGTACTTTGAAAAGTCAGTTCCAAGTCCATTTGGTGGTGACAAAAGACAGAATTCTTATTTCTATATATCAACCGTCTTTTACGCAAAGCCTTTCTGTGAGAGTATACTGTTAATGCTTCGAGCAGTGGTCTTATACTTGAAAATGAGTACTTTTACATGAACCACATATTCGTAAAAAATGTTGTGCGCTTCTGGTAAGTCTTTGAAAATGACCTCAAATTCGGTAGTCTTAAGGGTAGATTAACCTTTTGGACGTTAAAAATAATTATTTGTAAAATACTACTTCGGGTGAAAAGATGTAGTAGCCCAATAGGTTGGGCTGGAGCGGGGGAAGGGTGGAGGGGGGAAATAGGCAAAACGGGAATCTGCAATAATGCGATCGGACCTTGATCGTGTGGATTCAGCGATCGAATCTTCGATATAGGTGATATTGTGAGAAATAAATTCATGCTCCAGGGATGTGGTGAGCTGCCGTCTTCCCGGTGGTGCAGATGGTAGCGCAAGTGACCTGAAAAATCAGGAGGACGCTGGTTCGAGTCCAGCCCGGGGAGCGTGGAATTTTTTTCTCGCAATATCACTTTAGGATAGTCCACTAAGCCCGTTTAAAAATGAATTTATTCGTCGTATGATAAATAATGATCAGTTGACTAAAAGGGGTACACGTGTAAGGTGATGCGGGTAGTTATGCGTTTGTTAATGTGCTCATGATGTGCCAAGTCGTCTTTGGTGGAGTCGGGTCCCCGCTGAGCGGTCAAGGACTGGTGCTCACGTTTACGCTCGAGCACACTGACTCGTGCTTGAACCACGGTTTTCTCTCAGTGGCAGTCCTGTCACGTGGCAGCTGTAATCTCGTATTTTCTTTTATCTCACTCTAACCTTGTTGGTTTGCCGGCACACGTCTGCTGTTCAGCTACGCTAACAGTACTAAGAGAGAGAAAAATATTTTTGTATTTGCCCTGATTCATAACTATAGTTAACCCACAAAACTTCTGTAAAATCCTTCTAATTTAAACATTCAAGAAAATGATGTATCGGTAACCAATGTACACCTAGTTGAGATTAGGAGAGTTTGCGCCCCAAAATTCCAATAAAATATTATTCTATTTTATTTGCCAACTTAATTCCGAGTGAGTCGATTGCTTTCGACTTAAATTTAAGAATTTACTTCAAAATTTAATTTCAGTGCGCATCTACATCATGCCCCGCCTGTGTCAACCGATGATATCTACTCAGTCACATAACCTTCCCTACTCTTTTGCAACCGTGTTCGATTTTCAGGAAAGTCCGTCTTTTATTTTCCTAGTGAATGCCCACAAAGTATCGACTTTAGAAATCATTATGGGTACATCGGAGCTAAATTTGACTGAACGTCAAGTAGATGATGAGTGGATTCCAGCAGATCACCAGTTGAGATTGACTGTCGAAAATCAATCTCGGAAGAACACTTCACCCCACTTTTGAGAATGTTATCAATGAGTTTGAATGCAATCAATATACTTCTAGAAAAAAGTATTACATTTAGATTCTTTTCGATAACTTAGATTAGATACAACTTCCGCCAGATAGTTAGCGTCGCCGAAATGGGTTCGTGAAAAGTGACATATTTCAGACCCATCGAGAAGTTATCTCCTTGGTTTTGGCATATATTAGTATGATTGTGGAAGGAGATGAGAATTGAGAACCCTGATCGACTGAGAATTTGGAAGCGTTCACCTGACTTTGAACTTTCACACCATGAGATGTAACCTGGCACCTGTTCGCACCAGATTACATTGTTCTCGCACGCGTTCAGGGATTGACTTTAGGATCCGGGGCTCTGCGTATTTATGTACGGGCACCAGGAGTGCCTTGGCTAGCTTACAGAAGCACGGGCTATCTCGCGCGAGGAAGGTTAGAATTCGAGGACTCGAACGGAGTCAGCCGCGCGCGTTCATTCGTATCGCGGAGGGGGGGGTGTCGGTGGGGATAAGCCCTGGCTCGGGCCGGGGCCCATCGTTGATGGCGTTCAGGCTGCGGCACACTCGCCAACAGACGCGTTTACTGGGGGGGGGGGCACCGGGGCCGCGACGCGCACTGCCAAACCTTTCACTCATCCCGCATCCTGCATCCCTGCTGTGTAATTCGATTTGCAGTAACTACTTCAGCCTCAATCAATCACCATCCTGAATGCGAGGTCAGGAGCGCAAGGAACGAAAACGCGGCAAACGGGCGGAGCCTCAGTGGAGCCCCAGCGGAGCTGCAACAGCTGATTGAGTCAGTGCAGGTACGTCCCTTCTCCTAACTTATTCTGCGTGGGCGGTACACATGGCGCAAACTCAATACCTGCGCTGTGTGTAAAGAACCATCTGACCGCCCCCTGGAGCAGTGCCCTGAGTGCAAAAAGCCTTAGCACTCAAAATCGGCAAATAAGAAAGGAGAGGGGCCTCGTAATAATTGCCGCGCCAGATCTGTTGATGTGAGCGGTAGCAGAAAGCCGCCCGTTTGCGCCATCCTCCCCACCCGCCAACTCGCGCAAGCGAGCGCAGACGGCGGTGCTTCCCCACTCCGCGCGCGCTCGCCAGCTCTGGGCAGTGCTGGCACTGTAGCGCGTAGAGCCCACCTGCGCTCATCAACGCCGGCTGTGACGCGCGCGGCGCCCTGCGATTCAATTTAATTTTGAACTCGCCACCGAGGACATCACCGGACAATTCCAATGACGCCTCTACAGTGCACAGCCGCAGTATTAGTTTAAGTAATGACATGATTAATAGTAATAGCAATAATTTTAGCGCGTCCTAATGTAATAATAGTAATAATTTCAATAATAATTTTAATAATAATTCTAGTAATAATATTGAGAATCCAGACGCAAGCTCTGCTGGTTACAGTTTGTCAGAATTAGTCAAAGCGTCGACCGCGAAAGATACGATGCTCTCAGCCATTGTCAGCCTCACTGACGGTACACAAAAACTGATTGAGCGAGAATATGCGGGACAACGACCGCTCATCTCTGGCGAGCTTGACTTACTTAAAGCGGCGATAAATCTCATCCCAGTACTGAGTGAAAGTGTTACGCTGCTGAATTTACGAGCGTCAGAGCTTGAGCGGCTCGTGGAAAAGCAGAATCTAGTACTGGATAATTCTGCAAAATCTATCTTTGCGCTTCTCGCTCAAAAAAGCACACTACTTGAATACATTAAAAGCACAAATATACAAGATGCTACAATAATACAAAAAATAGAAATGAAAAAACTAGTTCTACACACAGCAAACACACCAACCCCGGGCTGACAATGGCCGACAACGACAATGACAATGACAATGACAGTGACAACGAGAATGACGGCCATGATTTGGTGGGCCGCACTACTGCTCCTGGACGCATCACTGGTTCGTTGTCTCCTCGGGCCAGAGGATGGATGGACGACGCTGAGAAAGACAAATTTTTCGTTACCGTAATTATAGATTGTGCAAAACACAATGTTTCTGCCGAGAAGGCGGCATTTGTCGTTCTTAGCGCCGTCTGTCCTGACTTGTACGAGGGCGATATCGTGAGAGTCCACCAGATCAAATCTAGTAGTAGTAGTAATGTAAAATGTGATAATATCGATGCTAGTCAATCAAACCCAACCAAAGAAATAAATAGTTCTAGTCATAATAGTTATGAGAGTAGTAATAAACACAAAAGAACAGGCCTAAATACCAATGACTTGGACTTGTCACTGCTTGATGCGAGCAAGTCCAAGCACGTTATCCATTCTGCTGTTTTCATCAATGAATTTTTATCATCAGTCACATACCAAAGATTATCTAGTTTCCGTAGAATTGCTAAGCCCCTAGGTATTATGTTTGTGTGGTACAGGAACGTCAGGTTTCTGGCAAGACGAGCAGTGGGAGATAAAGTGTTTCTAGTTGAGAATGAAGCAGACCTCAGAGTTGTTGCCAAAACAACCCTGGATAGAGGCTCTCGCACGACTGAAAATTGACCCTGAATGAGGAGCGGGATCCTGTTGTCGCCTCGGGGAAATTAAGAGCGAGCTCTCTTAGAGCTTACATTGATCAATTTTGCCAGTTTTTGAGTGAGAATCCGTCCTACCACCTCTATGGTATTACGGAGTCCTGTCTGGGTCCCGACGTTCCGGATGAAGTTGTTCAGGTCCTAGATTACAAATTGATTAGAAATGACCGTAACACGATTGGCGGTGGGGTCGCTGTACGTCCGGGACTTTTACAAGGTTGAGTTACTTAGCATCGTCAAACACCACTGGACCAGGTAAACCCGGCATACCTGAGTACCTTTTTTGCTAATTGCAGCGCGGCAATTCCCATTTCTTGCAAAATTCCCATTTCTTTCCAATTCTTGCTGCGGTCATCTACAGGCCTCCTCACATTGCCTTCATCAAGAATCCTTCGCTGATTAATGACTTGAAAGCACACTGCTTCGACTTCAGCCACAAATTTGTGATGGGTCTCTGAACTCCGATCTTCTTTCAGACAGGGATGATTCAAAATTTGTTCGCAAATTAACTGATGAACTGTCGTTGCGTCTGATCCAGCACGGGGCTACGCATATTACCTCTACGTCTCTCACATGGATTGACGTCATGCTGGTGGACGACAATGACATAATCACGGACAAACGCAGCTTCCCAGCTCCCTTTCGCAGTAAACATCACATTATTGATGATGAACTCAACATTCAACAGCCCAAGAAGAGACCGGGCTCCTTCAAATACAGAAATTTCGAAGGTATTCGACAGGAAGACCTGGTCTCTACCTTGAAACTATATGATAGGGAGCTGCTTGACCATGAAGACGTGGGTGACATCGACTCTGCACTTGACTACCTCAAGTTAACCCATCAAGTCCGGGATGGCATCGAATTTGACTAAGTTTTCAACCTCATTTTTTTTATACTATTCGGATGGGAAAAAATTTTTCATACATTACCTTTGACGTAAAATTTTATGATCTTTCGAAATATGCTATTGATTTTTATCTTACATCAATACAAAAAAAGTTATAAACAATTTTTTGCAAAAGAATGAGATTTTCAAGATGTAAAATTTTTAATTATCAAAAATTTCCATATGAAAGCGTAAATATGCACATCTTTTCATGGACTAAAACGTGGCTTCGAGTCCTGCACTAAAAGATAGGTGAGGTGCGGAATGATTGGTTCAACATTAAGGTCCTCAAAATGGCGCCCGAACCAACATTTTTTTCGACCCTTTTTCATACCTCAGTAGTTGGGCTATATTTCATGATACAGATAAATCAGATGAATTGTTTGAACAAATTATTGCAAAATTAAGTTTTTTGGCAAAATTAATACCAGAATCTGATTCCTCAGACAAAATTGCATCTGGTACGCTAATTTCAGTAATAATCAGACATATTGTTATTAACAAATTATCAAATAACTGATTTCACAACATGGATAAATCGTTTGTAGACCTTGAATTGTGAATAAAAACAAAGGGCCATGTATACATTGACAAACATATTTTTCCATGCATACCGAAGAAAACGCAGGAATTTTCCAGATAATTTTGGTTTTATTTTATTTATTTAGTTTCCAGAAAAAAATACCATAAGATCATAAAACTTTGAAAATCTCGTGAATTACGTTAGCCGTCGATAAATATCAGCAAACCACCTCCACCCGGTTAGGATTGGGCAACGCTGATATTTATCGACGGCTAACGGGATTCACGAGATTTTCAAAGTTTTATGATCTTATGATATTTTTTTCTGGAAACTAAATGAATAAAATAGAACCAAAAATATCTGGAAAAATTCCTGCGTTTTCCATGTTTGTCATGGCCTATATTTTTATCCACAATTCAAGGTCAACAAACGATTTATCCATGTTGTGGAATCAATTATTTGATAATTTGTTGATAAAAATATGTCTAATTATTACGGAAATTAGCTTACCAAATGTATTTTTGTCTGAGGAATCAGATTATGGTATTAATTTTGCTATAAAAACTTGTTTTTGCAAAAATTTGTTTAAACAAATTGTTTAAACAAAATTATTTTGCAAAAATAATAACAAATTCGAATTCAGCGATGACTCAAACTATGAAATGTGCACGTGGTTTATCTATATCATGAAATATAGCCCAACTACTGAGGTTTGAAAAAGAGTTGAAGAAAAATGTTGGTTCGGACGCCATTTTGAGGACCTTAATGTTGAATCAATCATTCCGCACCTCACCTATCTTCTAGTGCAGGACTCGAAGCCACGTTTTAGTTCATGAAAAGATGTGCATCTTCACGCTTTCATATGGAAATTTTCGATAATTGAAAATTTTACATCTTGAAAATCTCGTTTTTTCGCAAGAAAATGTTTATAAATTTTTTTTATTGATGTTAGATAAAAATCAATAGTATATTTCGAAAGATCATAAAATTTTACGTCAGAGATGATGTATGAAACATTTTTTCCCATCCGAATAACATAAAAAAACATGAGGTTCAAAACTTAGTCAAATTCGACGCCATCCCGGACTTAATGGGTTAACACTGTTATACGAAAAAACGTACGCCACTTACAAACGTTACATTCGTACAGTGGACGAGAATCTGCTCGCTGAATTTCAGAAGTTGCGTGATCATTCCGACAGCAAAACAATTCAGGCCCGTACTGAATTTCTCTCGAGTAAACTGTCTGAAGCACTCAACACTAACACGATTTGGAAAGAACTGCGTATCTTAGATTTTCTGCCTAAGCAAAAGGAGGATTTGATTGGGATCTCGCCGGAGGAGCTAACCACTCATATTGCTAAGGTGTCCATCTCATACAATGAGAATGCTTCGATTTATAAGGATATTATATTTTCCGCTTCTGAGGAAGACGGCTTCTGTTTCCAGAAAATCAATATTAACGATGTCATCCTGAGCATTTCTCATTTCACTTCTCAATCAGTTGGTGATGATGGCATACCGCAGAGTACCATCCTTGATGCTCTGCCTGTGATTAGTGATAAAATCGTGAACTTGTTCAACTCCTCCCTGCGCCAAGCAATCTTCCCGTCATCCTGAAAAAAGGCTTCTTCTTCCTCTAAAGTAGAGTGCTCTCCCGTCGTCGCCGTCTAATTTTCGTCCTATTGCCCTTCTAAGTTTCCTATCCAAGGTATTTGAGAAGATAGTTCATGAACAAGTCATGAGCTACCTTACAACTAACAACATCCTTGACCCTAGACAGGCAGGTTTTCGTCCTAACCACTCCACGCAGACAGCACTACTGAGACTAACAGAAGACATAAGAAGAGGTATGGACAAGAAGAAACTGACGCTACTTCTACTTTTCGACTTCAGCAAAGCCTTCGACAAAATTTCTCATTCTAGAATGTTGAAGCGGCTCAAGGACATTGGCTTTGCGAGGACTGCTCTCTCGTGGTTCTACTCATATCTTACAGATAGACAGCAGATTGTTAAAACAAAAAGTTTTGGCAAGTCATCGTGGCTTACCACGAATCTGGGGGGGCCACAGGTGTCAGTCCTCGGACCGCTTCTCTTCTGCATTCACATTAATGACCTACGTGACGTACTTGACATTGAGGGCGATGAGCGTGTGCTTTATGCAGATGACTTACAAATATATACTCAGGTTGCACTTGATAGGCTGTATGTATTTGGTGTCAGGAGGGACGAACACACCACTCCTTACAGGGCTAAGCTGGGCTAGTCCACTAGGCCCTCCAGGGGTGATGCAACAGAACTCTCAATCCCCAAAATGAGGAACGGTTTTGGAACAAATTCCTTCCAAGTGCAAGCGGCACAACTTTGGAACTCCCTACGCTTCTCAGACAGAAACTTGCCGTCCTTATCTAGTTTCAAGCGTTCCGTGAAGTTTTATTTTTTAGAATCATCAGAATGACCTTTGCATTTCTCTTTTAATAAGAATAGACACGTTATCTGTGATAATTCGCTGTATGTATATATTTTTACGATATTGACAAAGATGATATGTGAAATAATTTTATAAGAGTGACTAATATTTTAGAGAAACGACTGATACATTCTAAAATGCCAATTTTTGTATTTGAATGCTATATAACACATCTATCTATCTATCTATCTATCTTGGAGCTGTTCTCCCGGATTGTACGATCGAAAGCTCAGGTACCTGACCCTTCCTAATTGCTTTCAGCATAAAAGTCGAAAAATGCAAAAATTTTCATATCGAATTCGTATGAATTGATGAATTAATCATCATTTTTTCCGGATGAAAATGCAGTTAGAATGGTGAAAGTCTGACAATTTTTGCTCACTCAGACATAATCATTCGGTATAAAAGGGTGGAAACGAGTATTTGGCGGCATCAATTTGTTGGAATAATTCGCCAAAAACATTTGAATCTATGCTCTGGATGTGTAGCTTCCATTTCATCTTTGAATTATCAAAAAATATTATGTCGTTCAAAAGTTATTTGGAAGTGAATCGAATTTTGCCATTTTTGCCCCCCACGTTTCCCCCCTTAGTTGCCCCCCTTGATTGCCCCCCCTTAGTACCCTCTTTTTCCACCCTTTTTGCTTTCTCAAAGAGAAAGCTTTGTAATGGGGCAAAAATCGACCCACCGAATCGGACTTCGAGACCTCGATGTGTGTGTGTGTGTAACGTTTTTTTTCGTCCACGATAACTCTCGAAGAAATGGTCCGATCTTCTTGAAAACTCAACGTACGTACATACGTACGTGCACTGTTTTTTGTCGTACGATAACTTTCGAAGGAATTGTCCGATCGTCCTGGAATTTTGCACACAGGTTAGTCGCGGCAAAATCTCGGCCGAGTTCAATTTTCAGCAAAATCCGTTGTTTATTTCCTGAGCAACCGTTGTTAAGGTGTCTATTTTTTCGTTTCTTTCGTCCACGGTAACTCTTGAAGGAATGATCCGATCGTCTTGAAATTTTGCTCACCGGTTAGTTGTGGCAAGATCTATCACGAGTTCAATTTTCAGCGAAATCCGTTGGTTATTTCCTTAGTAACCGTTTCTAACGTGTTTTCTCACAAATCCTCATGAGTGCTCATTGGGGCAAGCCGGAAAATCAGTTTTAATTCACACTCGATGGCCAAGGACACTGAAGTATTCTATTTTCTTCATAGCAACCGTTGTTTACTTCCCTAGCAACCGTTATGAAGGTTGGAAATTATTAATTTAAGACCTATTTCCATCATTTTCGACGGCAAAGGACACAAAATCTTCCCAATTAGCTACTTAGCAGCCGTTGCTAAGGGGGAAAAAATCGATGTAAGTTTCGTTTCCAGTATTTTCAACGTACTATAGAGAAAATTGGGAAAATTTGGTGTTTTTTGCCGTCGAAAATGATCAAAAACGGACTTAAGGGCAGGGCGGATCGATTTTGACCGCTATTAAACCGTATGACAGTCACAAGATGAATTGATCGAAAAATTATGCAGGTCCAAATGTCTCGCATCGTGTAGAACCTAGAACCGTTTGCTTTGTTGCATTTGATCAAATAATAAGAGAGCCCGGGCAGACATCAACACTCGCAACATAGTTTGGTCAATTGAAAAAGAACGACACTTTACACAGTCACAAAGATACGAATTGAATTGATTAAATAATTTTTTTGTAATTTTTGAAAAATAGATGATAGTATCTACGGTAGTGGAAAGGTGAAAATACAGGTTTGGGAAGCGTTTGTGGGTGATATTGAAGCCTCTTTGAGAAAGCATACTGCTAAGGCACTTGGCAGCGATTTTTCACCCCATTTTTCACCCTCTTTTTCCACCCATTTTTCCACCTCTTTTTTCACCCCTTTTTTCACCTCTTTTTACACCCCTTTCTCCACCTCTTTTTTCCATCCTCTTTTTCCACCCGTGTCTTCGAATAAATTATTTATTTCCAATAAATATGCAATGGTCCGATCACCTGGAAATTTTGCACACAGGTTAGTTGCGGCAAAATCTAGGCCGAGTTCAATTTTCAATAAATTCTGTTGTTTATTTGCCTAGCAACCGTTCCTAACGTGTTATCTCACGAATCTTCATAAGTGCTCATTGGGGCTATGAGAGTTGATGAGAATCAATGAGAATCGAAGAGAATCGATGAGATATTTCCTATAGCAACCACTGTTGATATCCTTAGCAACCGTTGCTTCGAAAGTTGGAAAATCAATTTTGAGTTACACTCGATGACCAAAAAAACTGAAGTGTTATATTTGCTCCATAGCAACCGTTGTTTACCTCCCTAGCAACCATTGCGAAGGTTGGAAATGATCAATCTATGACCCATGTCCATAATTTTCGATTGCAAAGGACACAAAATCTTCCCAATTAGCTCCTTAGCAACCGTTGCTCACCGCCCTAGCAACCGTTGCTAATGGGGAAAAAAATTGATGATATGAGTTAAGTACTTGACATAGAATTGTGATTTTAGTACTTTCTATCTCAACATTGGTAGATGTATTTGAAATGTATGTGACTACTTGACATAAATTTTGGATTTCAGTACGTTCTATCCGAACATAAGTGAATTGATATGGAGTGTATTGACATTTGATAACAGATCGTGCAACAATTGCTTTAGGGTGTACTTTGAGAAAATACTATTTCTGTATAGGCTATCCACACTGTTGGTTACTTGTCAGTTGATGCTAGATTTCGCTTCTTTCTCAGGTCATCATTGAAATAATATACTGGAACATATAACGATCGTGTGTTGGTAAAGATGTCTATTGAAGTGATACATCTGTATTTTCAAAAATATATTAGATTTGAATCATTTTATTATTTTACATGCATTTAGATGGACTGAGATTTAACAGTCATTTTCAAAGTTCTATTTACGTAACAAAATTTAGTCGCATAAGAATTTATTCAACAACGAACAATAGGGATACGGAACATACTTGTCGTCCACGTATACCTTTTCCAAAGGTCCATTTTGCTTTCTCAAAGAGAAAGCTTTGTAATGGGGCAAAAATCGACCCACCGAATCGGACTTCGATACCTCGATTTTCGTAATCTACGGGTCGAAAAACATGGAAATCCGAAAATGTCTGTATGTATGTACCTACGTACGTACGTACGTACGTGCACTTTTTTTTGTCGTACGATAACTTTCGAAGGAATTGTCCGATCGTCCTGGAATTTTGCACACAGGTTAGTCGCCACAAAATCTCGGCTGAGTTCAATTTTCAGCCAACTCCGTTGTTTATTTCTCTAGCAACCGTTGCTAACGTGTTTTTGATAAAAGCTCCAAGAATCATCATCAATGCACGATGGGTCTCCAATTCTTTCGACGATCGATGAGAATCGATAAGACATTCATTTTGGAACAACCATTATTTATTCCCCTAGCAACCGTTGCTGTGGAGATACAAAATTCAGCTTCAGGCTGACTTTTTTTGTCGTACAATAACTTTCGAAGAAATAGTCCAATCGTCTTGAAATTTTGCACACAGGTCGGTCTCCAGAAGATGTGAACCGTGTTCGGTGTACAGCAACATCCTTTGATTTTTCCATGGCAACCATTGCTAGCGTGTTTTTGATAAGTTCCCATATAATTCATGATAAATGATCAATTGGGTTTGTATATTTATGGGATTCTCTAAGAATCAAAGAGACATTTCCCGTAGAAACCATTGTTGATGTCTCTAGCAACCGCTGTTTATATCCCTTGCAACCGTAACAAGGGAATGGGAAAGTCAGTTGGAAGTCCATTTTCGGAACTGTTGATGACTGAGAAGTAAGAACATCGAAGCTCGGATATTTACCATAGCAACCGTTGTTTACGTCCTTAGCAACCATTACTATGGAGTGGGAAAAGTCAGTTTGAAGTCCATTTTCGGAACTGTTGATGACTAAGAAGTAAGAACACCGAGTGGAAGAAATAAGTTAGAGGTTCATTTTGCTTTTTTAAAGAGTGGTGATTAATGCAAGTTGAGGTTCATTTGCAATACTTTGAGAAATCATACTGCTGAGGCACTTGGTAGTTGTTTTTTACAATGTACATCTATAATTTTTCTACTCAACTTCTACAAAATTATATGAGTTAAGTACTTGACATGGATTTGTGATTTCAGTACTTTCTTATCTTAAGGGGGGGGGGTACGGTTTGTACGGCCAAAAAAGTCATTTTTTTTTATTTTTGCTTTCTCAAAGAGAAAGCTTTGTAACGGGGTAAAAATCGACCCACCGAATCGGACTTCGGGACCTCGATTTTCGTAATCTACGGGTCGAAAAACATGGAAATCCGAAAATGTCTGTATGTATGTACGTACGTACGTACGTACGTATGTAAGTACGTACGTACGTATGTACGTACGTACGTGCACTTTTTTTTGTCGTACGATAACTTTCGAAGGAATTGTCCGATCGTCCTGAAATTTTGCACACAGGTTAGTCGCCGCAAAATCTCGGTCGAGTTCAATTTTCAGCCAATTCCGTTGTTTATTTCTCTAGCAACCGTTGTTAACGTGTTTTTGATAAAAGCTCCAAAAATCATCATCAATGCACGATGGGTCTCGAATTCTTTCGACGATCGATGAGAATCGATAAGACATTCATTTTGGATCAACCATTGTTTATTCTCCTAGCAACCGTTGCTATGGAGATACAAAATTCAGCTTCAGACTGACTTTTTTTTTGTCGTACGTTAATTTTCGAAGGAATGGTCCGATCGTCCTGAAATTTTGCACACAGGTCGGTCACCGGCAGATGTGAACTGAGTTCGGTCTTCAGCAACATCCGTTGTTTGATTCCATGGCAACCGTTGCTAGCGTGTTTTCGATAAGTTCCCATATAATTCATGATAAATGATCATTTGGGTTTGTATATTTATGGGATTCTATAACAATCAAAGAGACCTTTCCCGTATAAACCATTGTTGATGTCTCTAGCAACCGGTGTTTATATCGGTTGCAACCGTAACTAGGGAATGGGAAAAGTCAGTTGGAGGTTCATTTTTGGAACTGTTGATGACTAAGAAGTAAGAACATCGAAGCTCCGACATTTACCATAGCAACCGTTGTTTACGTCCTTAGCAACCGTTACTATGGAGTGTGAAAAGTCAGTTGGAGGTCCATTTTCGGAACTATTGATGACTAAGAAGTAATAACGTCGAAGCTCCGACATTTACCATAGCAGCCGTTGTTTACGTCCTTAGCAACCGTTACTATGGAGTGGGAAAAGTCAGTTTGAAGTCCATTTTTGGAACTATTGGTGACTAAGAAGTAAGAACATCGAAGCTCCGACATTTACCATAGCAGCCGTTGTTTACGTCCTTAGCAACCGTTACTATGGAGTGGGAAAAGTCAGTTAGAGGTCTATTTTCGGAACTGTTGACGACTAAGAAGTAAGAACACCGAAGCTCGGATATTTACCATAGCAACCGTTACTATAGAGTGGAGGAAATGAGTTAGAGGTTCATTTTGCTTTCTCAAAGAGTGGTGATTAATGCAAGTTGAGGTTCAATTGCAATACTTTGAGAAAGCATACTGCTGAGGCACTTGGCAGCGGTTTTTTATATGAATGTGCAACATTTCAAGATTATCGTGTAGAAATTTCAGACTGATCGGAGGAAAACTGACGGAGATATGGAGATTTGAAGGGCGCTGCTCCATTCGGGTTTTGTCTAAGTTTGAAACTTTGAAAGCGTTTTTCTCGCACTAGGCATTTTCAAAGTCGGTGGAGGCTGTAACAAAAAATCTACTGCACCGATCCTTTTGAAATTTTGTGTGCCATATCTTTACATGAATCATCAGGTAATGACATTGTGGTTTTTTCCAATTTGTCATTATTATTAATTTTACATTAACAAATTGGTTGATTTTTCCAGCGAAAATCGCGTTTTTGACTTCAATGCATACAAAAGAAATGAAAAATATCGAAAATGGAAAAAATAACGATGTCCTTACCTTGACAAACATTTCACCTAATGAACGCTTTTTGATTTATCTATTTGTCATGAACCAGTGGTGAGTTACAGCCTCCACCGCAAAAAAAATTTTTTGGAGGCACCTCTAAAGATTTGTTGTCAACGGCTCTATTGTTGATATATTTCATTGAAAATTCAGGAGAACATTGTTTAAATGTTACATTAGCATGTCCAATTTGTTTCAATCTATTATCTTTTTTGGGAGCGTTGGAAAAGATTCGCAAAAACATGCTTATTTTTGGCCGTACAGACCATACCCCCCCCCCCCTTATTATTAGCAAATTGATATTCAGGTTATTAGTTCGAAATCCGTAACAGAAAATCATGAGGTAGATATATTTCACTATTTCTTCTCTTCTGGAAGCAATCCTTACTGGGATATAATTTTTTCTTCTTACATAAAATAATTTAGTCGCATAAGAATTTTTTCAACAACGAACTATGGGATACGGAACATACTTGTCGTCAACGTATACCTTTTTCAAAGGTAAATGTTTTCAGGGCTAATCACACTTGTCAGTTGATGCTAGATTTTGCTACTTTCCCGTGTCATCGTTTACGAAATGAACTGGAATATATGAAAAAAGTCATGAAAGAGATACATCTATATATTTACAAAAAATATAATATTAGTTCGAAATCCGTAACAGAGAAACATGAACCAAAGAAAGAGTCATATTGTCACTTTCTCACGTACATTTGGGTAGATTTTACATGACATATAATTGATTGTGATTGTAATTTGCAAAAATATTTGTTTGGTGGTAGGATAATCACATCAGTTGAATTCTTAATTCAACTGATGTGATTATCTTACCACCAAACAAATATTCGGCAATAAACTGATAAGCTTTCGCCGCGCGCTGGGCCGGCCGAGCTCGCTTCGGCCGTGTCCGGCTGACGTCACGCGGCACGAGGTTTGAATCCCGATCGCGGCGCGGTCTCTCTCTCTCTTACCTTGTCGACAGCGCTGGCTTTCTCGCTGGGCGCTGAAACAACTTAAAATTAACAAACAATATAATATTGTGGAGAGAGATCTCACAGGGCCTGATAATGAATTATCCGCCCGTGACACTACAATAATTAAGTGTAATTTGGAAAATATTCATTCTATTTTTGGATAACCATACTAGTTGGATAATGCTTGATATTACTGTCTATTAAATAAATCAGTTTGAAATCCGTAGCAAAGAAACATGAAGCAGAAAGAAGGCTTCATATTCTGTAATTATTATTCATATTAATACGTGTCAAAAAGTTCCATACCATTATTCAATTCCTTCTATGAGAAAAACATGAAGAAAAATGGGTCATTTTCGAGGTGCTAGAGGAGAATCTCCCCTTAATTTGTATTTCAGGTAAGCTGTACAGGGCCAGAAATTCGATTGAAAATGGCGAAGCGTACTGTTAGTAGCGAATTTTTATTATGAATTTCATATGGTCTGATTTTGGACTACGAGTGGTACTGGGTCTAGACTACTAGGTCCAGAGAACATGAAGGTCTGATACTCTCTTTGTTAGATCGATATCAACGTTCAATAGAAAAAAGTCAGGGGCTGGAGCTGGAAGGAGGGAAGATGCGAGGGATCCATTCTTGATTTGTCTATAGAAACATTTTGGTTCTATATTATTCCTATTCCAATATTCTGATATTGTATGATTTTTTACTCTTTATTTATTCCCAACCTTTTTATTTACAGAAGATGATAACGGAGAAGGCGACGAAGAGAAAGAAATCGTTTCATATCACATATCCAATGAAATTAATTTCATCAATCCAAAAATGTCATCGGTCGTATTCACCAAGAGAGGGACTAATATTGAAGCTGATAAATCTATTCATTCTCAGCTGAGAATTGTATTTTTTTCTGATGGTCCACCTTACGAGACCTTACATGCTATGAGTAAAACTATGGCCCCTTATTTCAAAAGTTACGTGAAAGGGAAAGGTAAAGTTGATCGAGACGGAGATAAAATGGCACCTTCTGTTGAGAAAAAAATTGCTGAGTTAGAAATGGGCTTATTGCACCTTCAACAAAACATTGATATTCCTGAAATTTCTCTTCCGATCCATCCAATTATTCAACAAATCATGAAGCAATGTACCGAAGAAGGAAAGAAACCGAAAGTATCCGATTTTGGGACAAAAGTGGAAGACTCAACGTTTTTAAATCAACTCCAAAACGGTGTCAATCGGTGGATTAAAGAAATTCAAAAGGTGAGTATTCAAAGTGCATGTGTGTTTGAGTCAACGATAAGGTAGTAAGAAATTCAAATATTCTCATATCGTTATCCAATATAAAGCCAACAGATGAAGTCCCCCGACATCAAATTTTACAGAATATAATAATTTACCTTCACGCTCATTGTAATAGTAATCCCGTCTGACTGCGCTTGCTACGCATACTTGTTATCAGTTATGGACCGTATGTTACGGCTCAATTTTATCTCTATCCGTATTTCATTCTTAATCTGAGTATGACCATAGGCAACGTCTACGAAACATGGGAGTCCCTGCATGGATTGATAGCTATTGAGATGGAATGGAAATTTACAAACTCACATTCTAAGGTAATCCAACTGATGGTGATTTCTCAGAATTTTGTCCCATTACGTTCCAGCTGGAAATATGAAACTCTTCTTATCAGTTTTAATAAAAATGAAAATACCTGCAGATACTTACACTTTTTGGTAATATATTCCTTCTTCAGAAACTCAAAAATATATAAAAATTTGTATAAAAAAATCGTAAAAACTGAAACTGTAACCTCCGTTACTTTCCATTCAAAAAGAGATGTATTACTGCATACACATCATATCAACATAATCTATTTATTATAGGGTGGTGAATATTTTCCGCTTTAAGTAAATAAAGTTAACGGATTTTGAAATTGCAAGTTATGTGAGCGATTCATTAGACTATGAATGAAGTAAGTGAAGTCTCAATGTAGTTAGACCGATACTTCACAATGAGATCATATATAGTGGGCGTTTCGCCTCAATCCTCCCAGCGCGGCGCCCAAAAGCCTAATCTTGCTGTTTTGAACTCGTGTTACGATGCAAAAATGTACCTGAAGAATTAACTCAAAAGGCAATGTGTGTTTTTCTCGGCTTTCCAACGGTGAATCAGTTTTTCAAAAATTTCCCATTTTCAACCCCTAAAAATATCAAACATCTCATATCTCAAAAAGTATATTTTAAATATTTTTTTTATGATTGCGGTCTGAAGCTGAGCATTCTACACTTAAAAAAAAATATTTTCCAAAGAGTGCTCAATCGATTTTCTTTGAGAAATAGAATGTCGAAGAGCAGTCGCAGCGGCATTTCAGGGTGAGCCCCAAATCATGCTGCTTTCAACTCGTTCTAACGATACTAAAATGATAAATAAAGAATTCTATCGGGCTTGGTGGACTATCTCAAAGTGATATTGCGAGAAAAAAATTCCACGCTCCCCGAGCTGGATTCGAACTCCTGATCTCCGGCCAGTTGCGCATAAGTACGGCACCTAACGCTGAAGCCACCTCAAATAGTTCACTTTCAAAATATCACGTCTCGACGTGGATCAAGTAGCATACACACATACACACATGCACATACAGACATATGCATACCACATCATCCCCAAAGTCGGAAAAACTCCGAAGGATAAAATTTCTCCCGGGATGGCACTTTTTATAAAAGTAATTCTGAAATGGCACTATTTAGAAAAGTAAATCTGAGATGGCACTTCTTGTAGAAGTAAATCTGAGATGGAACTTTTTATTTGAAGTTTCTGATATGTAACATTCTTCCTCCCAAGCGACGATCTCCCGTGGCCGTGTGTTATGTTACCTATGTGTATGGGCTGTTTCACGTCAATTCAGCATGAGGGAATTTATTTCGGAAAATCTTTTCAGCCAATTTTTTTTCTTGATCCTCATAGCGCAATAGAATTTTCTCAGATTTCCAAATCCATTTTGAAGACGGTTCTCTTGTAGCTTGATTTTTGAGTTTTCAAATTCTAATCAACTTTGTGGCCTGATTTACTCTGAAAATAGTCACAAAATCAAAAAAAATGTATACGAATAAAAGTTGTTCGAAATTGTCAATAATATACGGAAAAATACTTTCTACCCTCGAAATTAGATCCCATAAACTGCTCATTGAATTAATATTATGCTGTGCGCCCTCCATAACTCCAAATAATTTATAAATTGTCGATCTTTGAGGACCAATCCAGAGTGAAGTGGAAAAGGGAAAATTCACAAAATCCACCACATGTTGATTTAATGTGACGTTTCGCCAGTTAGGTTCACTGGCTTCATCAGGCTAAACATTTATAATACAAAAAAACACGTAATAAATAATACAATTTAAGTACAAAACAATCGACGAACTAACAATAAAATATTCTTTCTTACCAGTTTTCAATGAAAATATAACATAACGTTCGTCAGTGGAAGCGGCTGCTTCCACTGCCATTGTAAAACTATTGTGTATAAAGCTAACGTCAGTGGTCTTATATACCGTCAGATACATTGGTGTGTTTGTTTTGAAAAATCTTGCTAAGTTTCCTATACGTGTGACTGAGTTTTTGTGTGTTTTCGTTTCTATTGAGTGTGTGTACATATTGATGTGGAGCATTTCCGAAATAAATCGTTTCTTATAATTCGCTTCGCGGTCTAAAATTTTCTCTTTTCACTTTCTTTTTCCGGCTTCTTTTTCAAGCTCTTGCATCGCGGCTTGCTGTACCCTTACGTTTTCCAGCTCGGCTTCCATATGCTCAGCCGATTGCCTCACTTGCTCTGCACTCATCATCCGGCCCGAAGCTTGCTTTTGTTTGTCTTCTGCTTCGCATTTCAGCCGATGGCTTCTTAATCTCTCTAATTCCGATGACTGGTTTTCCATGTATTTTTGATAGTTTTTGAATCGCTGCTCTGCGGTTTCCTCTTCTTGGATGCCGGCTGCCTCCGCGGCCTCTTCTTCTTGGAAACGCACTGCCTCTGTTTGTTGTTGTCCGGCCGGTGGCTGACGCTCTACGCGCGCTGTCTCTATCTTGCCTCACGTTTCTGTCGCTCGAACCAGGCCTCCTCTATTAGTATATTTGACTGCGAAGAAGGGTTATCTGTTGGGAAATAAATGAGCTATCGAGTACCCCTGAGGTGAGAATATCGTACACACTATGGTGTGTAAGGAATATCTAACTCGAGTCTGGTATATCTGATTGTGCCGAGTATCTTAATCGCGAAGTGTATCATTGCGCGGCTTTGAACCAGCCAATGGCGTACTACAGCGGAATATCTCGTTCGCAAAGTTTATCGTTGCGCGACTTTGAACCAGCCCATTGCGTATGAAAGAAGTTAGTTGTTCGGAGTGTCGATAATATTGAATATCGTCGAGCGGTGTTGCGTCGAGAGTGGGGCTCGACTGTATGAATGTGTGATGGGCGAGTGTTGATCAAGCTGCGAACAGGAAATTACAATACTCTACATAATTTTAAGTAGATGTACTCCCGATCCGTTGGGGGAATCAATGAGTTGAAAATGAACGCTGCGATTATTAGGGACGAGAGCAGAACATGGTCACCTCGGGACGCGTGAAAAACTGAGATATTCATTTCTCAGATAGACGGAGCGGGTAGTTGTCTTATCGCGCGAGTTATTTAGAGTGAATGAGTTGGTCTGTCTTGGATATCGCGAATTCTATCGAATTAACTCTTGTGATTGATTGGGTTATCAGGTTTGTCTTTTGGTTAAATAAATTTAGTTTCTCTGTTTTCATAATAAATGAGTTGAGTTGTTATTCCGATAGATATCATCCCTGTTTTATTCCCTTCATGAAATTTTAGCGAGTTAGAGTGAAGCCGAACCAACTCCTCTGCGAATCCAGTCCAGCGGAGCTGAGCTGCCGGTTACATCATCGTCTCAGCGAGAACGGCGTGGGTGAAGGGGAGAAATCCCTGATACTGTAAGTATCTGACGCTCCCGCGCACGTTCGAGGAGAGTACTTTCGTCAACGTGTCCATGGGCCGACTGCGGAGTGAAGCAGTGAAGAGCAACTACGTCACCGGTGTTAGGCGGTCACACGAGTGCGTGGAATCGCATTTCACGAATTGCATACGATATTTTATGTTATAAGTGATTAAACGCGAATTTCACGCACGGAAATCGATGCGTGGAATGAGTGTTTATGATCACGTATAACATAAAATTATCTATGATTTCTGTCTAAAATCGCGGCAGTGTGCATAAGTTTACAACCAATCCGATTAAGTAATTCTCTTGTGCGCGAGCTAGAATAATGCAAAATCGCGAAAAAGAATCATATCGATGAAAACCATAGAAATTCACGTTGTTCGCGATGTAACTTATTGAGATGTGCACACTGTTAAGGTATTGTATTTTGACCCATTATTTCATTTCGGAAAGTCGCGAACAAAATGACGCGTCAAGCAGTGCGAGATCCGTCGGTGTACTGTTCGCCGAATTTCATTGCGAATTAATCGATGATTGTGAAAAAGCGCAAAAGTATGCAATACTACAGGTATCAACGACGTGCATCAATGAATGCGAATTTATCGATATTTAACAGTCACTGAATCTAAAGTATTTGCGAATGGCCTTTTCTCAAAGAAGTTTGATGCGCTTCAATGATCTGGCGACCGTGTCAGTGCGTTCAAAAAAGTTTTCTGGCGCTGATTAGCCGAATTTTCCAATGAAATAAATCTATAAAACGAAATAAATGATGAAAATCGGAGGCGGAAAGAGAAACAAGGGAGAGAAATGAACTCCATGGGCGTCAATAGTAAACACAACCAGCAGTTTGAGCGAGCTGCACTCGGGTGCAACTTTACAGTGTCACTAATTTTCAAATTGAGTAACTGCAAGATGAATCTTCGCATCCACTTCACTAGTGTTCTCCAGAGTAAAAACAAATTTGGAACATCATCGTGTACAGCTGATCGAGTTTCAATCGAGATGCACCAGTATTCAGATCAGTACACTCTTAACCTGTACTCTTTTATATATATTTTATGAAAGAATGTGATTCTTTGTTGTCAATTGTATATTCCAGGTAAGCTGTACAGGGCCACGAATTTTATTAAAGTCAACGAATAACTGTAAGTGAAGAAAATTCACTATTACAGTATATGCTGTGATTTATAAGTTTTGAATTGAAGTTTTCATTGAAGAAATTTGATTCTGACACTGAATTATTGCTCAATTTCAGTGTATTTATGTCACTTGTGCTTGGATACATGTTGCTACTGCTTCAGTATCCAAGCACAGATTGAAAAGTCGAGAACCGTAACTTTCTTCCATATATTGCATATTTTACTTTATGTGATGGGATACGATAGTCAATTTTGATAAATATACATGCTATTGACTGTTTCCATGTGTCTTCCAGGTTCAAATGTGATGTAATATCCAGCGCCAAGTGTGAAAGTGCAGTGCAGTGAGTTGAAATACGTCTCAGATGACATATTGTTGTTTGGGGCACTACCGCCAGCTCCAACCAAGATACATCAATTAATATCTTGGAGGTTTGAGAGCAATGGACCCTGGGACACAAATCTAGTAATTCTATTTTACACTAGTATCGCAGTCAAATATCACATAAAGACTATAATACAAGTAGACTGCGCGGGTTCAATT
This sequence comes from Aphelinus atriplicis, assembly GCA_020882685.1. Lineage (NCBI taxonomy): Eukaryota > Metazoa > Arthropoda > Insecta > Hymenoptera > Aphelinidae > Aphelinus > Aphelinus atriplicis. Next base: position 7,095,335 of record CM037075.1, read on the forward strand.
ATTAATTAATTCAGTCTTAATATTTGTTGGTGAGGAGAGTGTCGTCGATTCGGCCGAGCTGATACAGCCGTTCACTTCATACAGCTTCACTCATGAATTCCTAAGACAGAAGAAAACGATGTAAATATTTTAAACGTAATTCAAGTATCCACTTTATCAATATTCGTATTTGATCTCTCATGAGCAATCAGAGGCAGAGGTTTTGTAAATATGTCGGCGAGCTGTTCCTTCGATTTCATCCAAGCAACTTCAATGAAATTTTTCCTCGCACATTTCTTTACATAATTGGATCTTATTTTCACCATATGTCTAAGCTTGCTTCCACCATCAATTTTTGTGCAAGATATAGCCGCCTTATTATCACACCAGACTCTTATTGTGAAGAAGCTTTTATCAATCATTATTCTTAAAGAATTAGGCAACCCTATTACATCCTGACATGCCTTGCTCATAGCTACAAACTCTGCTCCGCACGTCGACAAAGCAACATATGATTGTTTGTGAGTCCTCCATGCTATTGAATCATTGTACAGTTTAATTACGTAGCCACAATTGGTCGACGAGTTTCTACAGTCTCCGAAACTTGCATCAGAGAACATTTCCATTTCATCCATTTCTCCTTTATACAACAGACCCAATTTCTTCGTTTGTCTAAGGTATCCTAGAACTCTCGCTACCGTTTTCCAATCATCTTTATTCGGATCAATTTGGTGTCTGCTCAGCACATTTACAGCATAGGAAATATCTGGCCTAATTGCATTTGCCAGATAGAGCAGACTTCCCACAACCTCTCGTTAAGGGGTTACATACACCTTAAAATAAATTATTTTATTCCATGAAAAAAAAAATTTTATCCTGCAACATTTTAATGAAAAAATTTTTTGTCCATTTTATATGCATATATTTACATATTTTTGGCAAAAAAAATATTCAAGAAGTTTATTATAATTTATAATATTTCATAAAGCTACATGTTACATTCAACACCAATATCACACTGTCCGTAAGATCCCGATAGTTGAGGTTGGCGTAGACAACTTTTTCGAAGTGGATTATGTTCCTGATATCAATACTTATCTTCGAAACCTCAGCCGCCAAGATCCAACCAATTCTGACCTTCTACGCGTGTGTCTAAATAAGTAATATTGCTGTTTTTTGATTTTTCGATGGTTGTATCCGATAAGCATCTATGCTAAGGAGTCTTTGTATTCTTCAGTTTATCGAAAATAAATTTCTCTCGTACTTTATCAACGTATAGCTCCTGGCTGAACTTTGTTTCTCTTTTCTTTCTCTCTCTGTTTATTCTGATACCAAGAAATTGTTTCGGTTCTCCCAGATCTGTCATCTTGGAATGAGATTGCAACCTTGTCTTGATTTCAAGCAATTTGCTTGTGCAGTTACTTGCCATAATTATGTTATCGACATAGAATAATAAAATCAAGAAATTACCTCCATCCTTCTATATAAATATACAAAGTTCATTTTCATGGTTTTTCAAGCCTAATGATAAGGCTAACTCCGTAAACTTTTTGTTCCACCTTTTGGGGCTGACTTTCAATCCATACAAAGCCTTTAACAATTGACACACCTCGTTCAATTCTTCCTGTTTCGAATACATTGTTCCTTCTGGAATTTCCATGAACACTTCCGTTTCCAACATACCGTTTAAGGATGTCGTCTTGACATACAGTTGAACTACTTCTAGATCAAACTTGTTTATTATGGCAAACAACGCCCGAACTAGTGGGAGCCTCGAGACTGGTGCATATGTCTCTCTGAGATTTGTTTTGTCCTTGAAGCCTCGAATCACCAGTCTTGCCTTGAACTTCGTATTTCCATCCATATCTACCTTTCTTTTAAACACCCACCTCGAGTCTATTATGTTAGGCTTCTTACCGTTTTCGTTCAGAAACGGTCTGTTCACTAATTTCCAGACATGATGATCTTCCATTGATCTCAATTCTTCATCAACAGCTTTCTGCCACTCTTTGTGGTCTTTCGATCGCATAGCCTCCATACAGGATGTTGGACCCTTGATGATGTGAGCCAGTAATGAATAATAGATCTCGTCCTTGTAGTTTTCCACCTTTTCTTCCATTTCTGCCTTAAACGTGAATGCCACCATTACTCTTGCTATTTCGTCTACTATTTCTTCAGAGTTCTCTGCACTCTGGTTTTCATCAACATCAAGTTTTGCTGTTTTACATTCGTCTTTCTTTAATCTACCTCTCTTGCGTTTGAACACTCCCTCTGTTTTTGAGATTTCCTCTACCATTTCGTGTTCATCTTCCTTCAAATCAATGAACCAGTCCTTCTGGTTAGTTTGGATTGGTTCAATGGGCCAATTTTTGATTTCATTTTTCTCATATATATATATATATATATATATATATATATATATATATATGTATATATGTATATATGTATATATCTGTATACTACCTTTTCGTTGAATTTTTCATCTCTGCTTTCCTAAAATTTACCACCGTATGGCTCTAAGAACTGGTAGCCAGTTTTCGAATATCCCACCAAAACTACCTCCTTTGCTTTAGGACCGAACTTTGGTCCTACGTCTCTTTGAATAGTTATATATCCAATACAAGCAAATCTTCTGATTTGACCTAGTTTAAAGTGATAGTTGGGAGCAAATTTCTCTAGAGGAATGTTCATGTCATTACCACTGTGTGGTGTTCTGTTATATGCGTATACTGCCGCTCCTAAAGCCAGATCCCACATTTTTTCTGGGATTCCAGAATCAAACATATACGCTCTTACCTTTTTCTGAATTTTCGGTTGAAACGTTCAGCCACTCCATTGTGTTGAGGAGTGTCTGGACAGGCCAGCTGCAATTCCGCATTCAGTTTTGCCAACACCTCCACCGTATAATCATCTGTGAGTTTTGTCCCTCTATCACACCTTAGAAAACATACCTTTGCGTCTCTGCCCAAGATATTTCGAGAGCTTTTGACAAAAAGTTCGAGGCATTGTCCCGCTTCATTCTTATGACGCATAGGGTAGGCCATAGCCAATCGAGAAAAATCATCTATGAATACTACAATAAAGTGGTATCTTTTGGGATGTGTGGCAGGGCTAATGGGCCCCATCGTGTCTGCATGAATTATCTGGAGCGGCTCTGCAGCCCTCACTCTCACAGAAGAAAAGGACTTCCTATTGAGCTTCGATAAAGCACACACTCCGCAATCCATTGATTCATCAAAAACAGCATCTTTCAATGAAGCAATTTCTGGGTGCAGCTTTTGTAACTGCTTCAGATACTTTAAGGATGCATGACCCAACCTTACATGCCATAACAGAGCCTTGTTATTTTTCAAGAATTTTCGATTTGTTTCGGTAAATGGACTCTCTATAATATATGGTATATAATATATGGTAAATGGTTCTACCCCATGATTCGAATAAACTGAGTATTCAATCAATCAATCAATCTCTTCTACATCTTCCATTTTGTCAATTCATTGACGCTATTGAATTTTCTGTCACATATCGTAACATCGAAATTAGAAATCCCCCTTTCCGATGTATTATCGTTCTTGGGATCCACCTTAGCAATTTCTGTCTCATCAGAATTATCACGTTCAGATAACTTTACTACCGTAAACGTGTCATCTTGATCATTCATTGTATCCATTTCCTTCTATTCTTAATTTTCTAGTTACGCTCTGTGTGACATGATTATTATCCCTTCTGGTTGAGTTGACTAATATTTTTTGACTCTGATTTTCACTTTCAGATTCCGACATACCTTCCTGTTAAACTTCTAACTCAATAATCCAGAAAAGTTTGCTATAAATCCCGGTCAAGAACAACTCATTCGATTTAGGATCAAATATGTCAATACGTTGACTGTCCATGTATATAGCAAGACCAGATTCTGCAAATTTCCCTAGGGATAATAGATTATCGGAGAGTGATTTTGCATAGATTACGTTATCTAATTCCACCATTCCACCGTTACTTGATTGTATTGCCACCGTACCTACTCCCTCCGATTTCAAGTTTGCAGATTCATCTGCGTTTGCGTATCGAATTAATTCTTGATCGGACAAGTCAAGTGATTTGAAAACTACCTCAGTCTTTGACATATGATAAAAACCCTGACCCCTCAAAACCCTGATTTTTAGATTTTTTTCAATAGTCTAGATCGAAAGCTGACCTTTTTTTACATTGACATAGCCTCTAAGAGAATAGGACTATTTCGTTATTCTCAAGGAATTGAGTAGTGAACATGAGAGGTTGCGCCGCGCCACGCTGCTTCCACGCGCTTGGGCTTGAGTCTTCTGTGCACGTAAGTGCCAAATTCTTAGTTTGCTTTGATTTCGCTGAAAATTATGCGTTCGTTGTGCAAAATTCAGCTCAATCATCCCACTGGAATAACAATCAAGTAACGATTTTCACAGTCGTTATTTACTTCCGAAGAAATGAAGAACTTCAGCGCAAGAGCATGGCCATTATCTCAAATAATACGATACAGTTGCAGTCCAAGTGTACCAAGAAATAATCGTAAGTTATCTGAAAAGAATTCAAACCTAAGAAATATTATTATAGTACCGATGGAGCAGGTCAGCACTTTAAAAATCAGGAAAGTTTTTCTAATCTTGTTTATTATCAAAAAAATTTTGGCATTCCCGCGGAATGGCATTTCTGTGCTACAGCGCATGGAAAGGGGGCATGCGATGGAATTGGAGCTAATGTAAAACGAGGTGCTAAATTAGCGAGTTTACAGCGCTCTGTAAGCAATCACATCTTAACCTCAGAAGATTCATATGAATGGGCAAAAAATTATTGCAAGGAAACTGTAGTGTTTTTCAGTGCACAAGAAGAATACGAGAAAGCGAAGTTGGAATTGAAAGTGAGATTTGATAATTCTTTTACTATACCAGGCACTCTGCAGTTCCATGCATTCATACCAACTTGCGACGAGAGGCTGATTGTCAAAAGCATTTCGTCAGCTTCGGAGTATGTAATTTTTCCGAAGTTGAAAAAAAAATAAAAAAAATGCACAGTTAAAACACAATATTTCAAAGTTTGAATAACAAAGCAAAAACGTTACTCAAAGAAAATTAAATGAAATACTCACGAATCGAACAAGTAATGAATGTGAGACTTCATTCAATATATAGGAATAAGTATGGATATCGAATGTACTCTGAATTCGGCACTCACATGTACAGAAGACTCGAGCCCGGGCGCGTGGAAGCCGCGTGGCGCGGCGCGGCGCGGCGCAACCTCTCATGTTCACTACTCAATTCCTCGAGAATAACGAAATAGTCCTATTTTTTAGAGGCTATATCAAACGAAAAAAAAGGTCAGCTTTCTATCTAGACTATTAAAAAAAATCTAAAAAATCAGGGTTTTGAGATATCCAAGATGATTTAGATATTGGTCTAATAGAGTCGAAAACAAGCGTCGAAAACGCAAGGTTTTAGCGTCCGCGCGCAGGCTCTGGAGAGTTGACGTGATACGCCCCGTATACATAAAATTCTGTCATTCATTTCAGTCACACTTAATATTGACAAACTGGAACTTGAAGGATTTTCAATTTGATTAGTGGGATTGGCAGTTTCAACTTAGTAGCATTATTGGATAGTAGGCAATTAGACAAATTAATTTCATGGAAATCATTCGGCTTGAACTTATTCAACTGATTTTCATTAATCCCTCACATACTTGCTCTCCACGTCACGTACCTTTTCATAAATTTTATTTGGTAACCACATACTTGTGGTTTGAATAACTCGTAGAGAATACTTTCATTAAGCTCTTGAAGAATTTCAAAATCAATACCAGCAATTGTTAATAACAAACATATTTGACAAAATTAAAATAAAAAAATTGTCAACAAAAACATTGTCAAGAATGATTATTTATCATGTATGTACAAGTGTTCGAACATTTATAACCTGACCTTTCAAGTCGTGAACTACTGTCCTGAAGGAAAATTATATACTTACTTTGAAAGGTTTCAATGAAACTGCTCAAATTCCATTCTGTTAACTTCTCCCTCACCTTTTGATCCATAATTACTGCAGCAACAACTGTTGGATCGAATTTGTATGTGGCTAAGCTTGATTTGCACCGCAGAACGGTTTGGCGAGATATAACTGTCATATACGCGCGATTCGCTGCAGACCGCGTTGTCTGCAGCCAAACAAAAACAAAAATGTATACATACGTACATACACGCACACATATAAGGTGCGCTGTGCATGCAACAGCTGATTAAGCGGCGCCACTCAATCCACCACACGCACGCACCATCATTGAGCTATATAGATATATATATCCTCAAAAAAATCCTTTTTAAAAAAAAGTAAGAATGTTGCCTCAATCATGTGGCGGAATTAGTTTGTCTCTTAAATTGCTTAAAATAATGAAATCCATAATGGACACATGAGTCAATTCATTGTTTCATCAGTATTCATTCTGATTAATTCTCATATTGTTGGAGTATCACGTATTCTTATTACAGTTTACATACTATAAGAGCTTTTCTTTACGGGAATATACAGTTGACCGTTTTGGATAATAGAATCGCAAATTGATAAGGATAGCTCAATAGACAGTCGAAGTTCGATTATTGATGGAAACTCACACGTGAACCTGACTGAATTAGCGAGCGACGGTCATTTCACTCGAAGCGTGGCAAGGAAATTAGAAAGTAATGCTTGCCAGAATAATAACCTGTCGGAGATTGAAACACGAAATGGAAAGGTTACAGAGAATGAGTGTGCTAGTGGACTTTCAAACTTTGACGTAACTATTTGCGACAGGAAATTCAATTGTGTGGAGAATTAACTGAGACAGGTATTCCAATACGAGAAAACTTGTTTGAGATCACTAACAAGGAATTCTTTGCAAATGATGAAGCTTTGCTGTGGTACGAGAGACTGGGATACGTATCACTCAAATATTTGAAGAAACTGCACGCAAATCAACCAGAAAGCAAGTCCTTGAAAGAAGCAATGTTCGATGAGAGTCCAATATAGATTGTGGAGTTTGTGCTCTTGCAAAACTAAAAAGGAGACCATTTTCAGCCGTCAGAGTGAGAGCACTGAGCCACTCCAGATAATTCAGAGTCTATTCATGCAGACACTATGGGGCCAATGAGCCCAACCACACACCCCAAGAGATACCGTTTTGTGCCAATTTATGTTAACGAGTATTCTCGTTTGGCTATGGTGTATCCCATGCGTCACAAGAATGAAACTGGATACAGTTTGGAATTATTCGTGAAAAGTACACGCAATAAACTTGGAGAGACACTAAGGTGTGTTTTCTCAGGTGTGATCAAGGTACTGAATATAAAGGTAGGTATACTATGAAAGTACTTAAAAAATTGACTGCGGAGCTGCAAATAGCCTGTCCTGACACTCCTCAGCGTAACTGAGTTGATGAAAGATTTGTCAATACATTTCAGAAAAGAGTGAGAGCATACATGTTGGACCTGGTCTTGCGAGATGCCGTCTATGCTTATAATAGAACTCCACACAGTGCAAAAAAAAATGATAGTCCCGCTCCAAATGTTCGCGCCAGCATACTACTTTGATCTGTATCAGTTAAAAAGGTTTGAATGTATTTCATACATCACTATCCAGAAAAATACTGGGCCAAAGTTTGGCTCGAAAGCGAAAAGAGTGATATTAGTTGGATATTCAAGAACAGGTTATCAATTTTTGGAACTAGAAAAAGGAAAGTTTTACGAGAGCAGGGATGTAAAATTTAATAAAATACTGGTGTACAAAGACAGGTTTGAAAGAGACAGTATAAAAGATTGGCCGATTGATAATATTCAGATTGATGAACTCAGTTGGTTTGTAGAATTTGAAGAAGACATGATAGACAGTGATGATAAAGTGAAAACGTGCGAGTCAAGAAAAATTGAGAGTGAGGTCGAAATTTCAAAAACGGAAGGCCGAAGGAAGGAGAAGAAAAACGAACAAAATTGACAACAGCACTGGACCTAAGAGAAGGAGAACTTGGTCTAGAGACAGATGAAATGATAAAAGTGATGATGTACATTTGGATTAGAGCCAAAAGAAATAGTTGTTGAATATAAGGACGAAGTGTACTACTCACTTCTTGCACATATCAATATGGATCCATCTTCATATGCTTAAGACGTGCAGTCTAGGGAGCGAGAAGAATTAAAATCCATGGAAGAACATCAGGTTTGGAAAATTGTGAAAAGACCGTTCTGAGATACGGATGGCAGAAAACCCAATATCATAGATTATAGAAGGGTTTTCAAAAGAAAAATAGAAGCAAGTGGAAGTACTACATTCAAAGCAAGACTGGCGATCTTAGAGAATCGTATGCACTAGTATCTAGACTCCCACTTGTTCGGGCACTGTTCTCAATAATAAATAGACTAGGCTTAGAAGTGATTCTGATTAGAACTGATTGGCGCTTGGCGGTGCTGTTGACAGTCGCCGTTGTGCAACACAGTCGCTGATCGCAGCGATCCCGGGTTTGAGGATCGCATCATGCCCGTAATTCAGTGGCCTTGGCGCAAGAGGCCTGTGAGTCGCGTCCTTGTGCGTTCGGTGTTGTCGCGAGAGAGAGCTTACCCTTCGCCTTTAGCCGGGTCGCTCTCCTACCTTTGGCGCTGATTGCGTCGCTGCCGCTGCTTAGCTGTCTCTCTCTCTCTCTCTCTCTCTCTCTCTCTCTCTCTCTCTCTCTCTCTCTCGTGCTGCGCGCCTGTTTTCCTCATGCGCGCTCTCTCCCTCTCTGCTGCATGGTGCGTATACCGTGTTTACGTGTACAGTCCCGCGTGGTCTGTCTATGCTCGATATGCTTCCTCTTTTCCCTCCGCGCGATGCGTATACATCCGATATACGTTCTCTGTCTTTCCCGCGTTATCATCGTATATTCGACTTCTCTAACGTTGAATATCGGCGTGTTTCGCGCGGCTCCCGACGCTTCGCTTACCTTTGCGAATTCTCAATCATACATGGGCATCCGCCCCATCACAACTGAAAGGAATTCTCAACTTCATTAGATGAAAATGTTAGTAGTTCCACAAACGTTTCAAGACATCCGGAATATGGTTTACACATTTTGAAGAAGATATTAATTTTAGATTTGAACATTTTCAACATCACTTACATTAATGAGTATAGTGATTTGTATATAGCCCTTGTATATCAGGTGGCGCGTCAGCGCCACCGACGACAAGTATGCACAGGAAGCGCGCACGGGGACGTGACTAGCCATTATATACAGCCCAATATCGTATTCGACCTCACTTTTTGAATATTTCCGTTCTATCGCTGTCCCGCAGTTTTGACGTCGCTATAAGGAAGGACAATCGTCACTTACGATTAGTTATGTCAGAAAAGTTTCATCGAAATTGCTCTGGACATGTTTGAGAATAGAAGATTAGAAGATATAGAGATATAGAGATATAGAAGATATAGAGTCGATTCGGTTATAGAGTTCGGAATTCTGAAAGGAGTACGATTGTGGTAAGAAAATAATAACCGAGTGAGAAATTATTATAGATTTGTGTGTGATTTATTAATTTTAGGCAAAGAAATCTAAATAATTAATACAGAGATCGCATTGGTAGAGCGAGCGCAATGGATATGGACTTTGGAAGCTCCAAACCCATTTCCGGACAGGCAAACTATATATATTTGAATTTGTTATCAAATTGTGCATCTAGAGATCATACTTTTAAGAGGATTGATTCACATTAGCTAATGAGCTAAGTTGTAGTTTGAGCCCACCCGGCAATAGCTGCTTGGACCTTAGCTATGCAGTTTATCCAGTATGAGTGGATTCCATGAGTCAAAATATTCATGAATATTACCCATGTTTAGTGATAACTAAACATGGTTTTATAACATTTCCGCATTTTGGGAGAATAACATTTTCTAGTTGATATTAAAAAAATCATATGATACCTATGCACAGCCTAGTGTGTTATGAGGTGTACGTGTACTGCATAGCTTATAATTCACTTTTTGGATTAATCTTTCTTATCGAGTGAATGCAATTTATGACAATGTACTTTAAGAGTAGTTTATTGTCAATTTTAGCACAATAGAGACAATATATTGACCATCAATACATGTAACTACTGAAAGTTAGGTGACACCAAGTAGTATAGTAATGCTTGATCTATATGAATACGATATTGACAGCTCAGGATATGTATTATTATGATAGAATGTGATTTTTACAGTGGATAATTGTAATAATACCACAGACAAGTGTTTGCAAAATTTGCAAGTGTTGGTGGTACAAGGCTTCCCTTGAATAGTCATTTTAGCCTATTTTTACCCCTATTTTAGGTAATATATCTATTTTTACGGAGCTTCCAGAGCCCCGGCCCATTTTTTCACTATATAGGCTATATGTGGTATGAGTTAGGACAACTTTCAGTACCCATGGGGTGGGGCTCTTGACGAGCGAACTCCCAGGGTTCAAAAAAAGAGGCTTCAATTGGTAATGTGGAGTATTTAATGTACTCCAATGACCTTGGAGATAATTATTCTATAAATATCAGGCAATTTGCAAACAAAAGTGTCCGATTCATTTTTTGCCTCAGAGGTCATTTTCAGGGTGTAAATTAAGGTTGAAAATGCCTCTGGAAATATAAAACCGCTGCCAAGTGCCTTAGCAGTATGCTTTCTCAGAGAGGCTTCAACATCACCTACAAACGCGTCCCAAACCTGTATTTTCACCTTTCCACTAGCGTAGATACTATCATCTATTTTTCAAAAATTACAAAAAAATTATTTAATCAATTCAATTCGTATCTCTGTGACTGTGTAAAGTGTCGTTCTTTTTCAATTGACCAAACTATGTTGCGAGTGTTGATGTCTGACCGGGCTCTCTTATTATTTGATCAAATGCAACAAAGCAAACTGTTCTAGGTTCTACACGATGCGAGACATTTGGACCTGCATAATTTTTCGATCAGTTCATTTTGTGACTGTCATACGGTTAAATGGCGGTCAAAATTGATCCGCACTGCCCTTAAGTCCGTATTTAGCACACTTGGAGACTCATTTTGATCATTTTCGACGGCAAAAGACACCAAATTTTCCCGTTTTTCTCTATAGTACGTTGAAAATACTGGAAACGAAACTTACATCAATTCTTTCCCCATTAGCAACAGTTGCTAGGGCGGTGAACAACGGTTGCTAAGGAGCTAATTGGGAAGATTTTGTCCTTTGCCGTCGAAAATGATGGAAATAGGTCTTAAATTAATAATTTCCAACCTTCATAACGGTTGCTAAGGAAGTGAACAACGGTTGCTATGAAGAAAATAGAACAATTCCGTGTCCTTGGCCATCGACTGTGACTTAAAACTGATTTTCCGGCTTGCCCCAATGAGCACTCATAAGGATTTGTGAGGAAACACGTTAAAAACAGTTGCTAGAGAAATAACCAACGGATTTTGCTGAAAATGAACTCGGGCCGAGATTTTGCCACGACCTACCTGTGTGCAAAATTTCAAAAAGATCGGATCATTCCTTCCAGAGTTATCGTGGACGAAAAAAAAACGGGACGCACACACACACACACACACACACACACACACACACACACACACACACACACACACACACACACACACACACACACACACACACACACACACACACACACACACACACACACACACACACACACACACACACACACATACACACACATACATACATACAGACACTTTTGGATTTCCATGTTTTTCGACCCGTAGATCACGAAAATCGAGGTCCCGAGGTCTGATTCGGTGGGTCGATTTTTGCCCCATTACAAAGCTTTCTCTTTGAGAAAGCAAAAAAACAGGTTTTTGAGATATGGCATGTTTCATGTTTTTTTATTCGGAAAACGTAAGAAATTCGGGAAACTAAGTTCACCATCGGAAAGCTGAGAAAAAACTACATTGATAACATATCCAACACTACTTAGATATTGGTCATATAGAGTTGAAAACAAACGTCGGACCCGTGAGGTTCGGGTGTCCGCGCGCTGGCTCTGGAGAGTTGACGAAAAACGCCCCATATATATCACTCGCTCGTGCCCTTTAATGATAATAATATCAATCATTCAAGTGGAGGACATGAACGGACAAACCCGATCGGGGCTGTCAGGCTGCGTCATTCTTGAGTAGCTTTTATGGGCACCCTAGATTGCGAATGTTGTGTCAGGACGGTTACAGGGGAGTAAAGCTTTCAGGTCGCTCACAAAGGGCTTCTGTTTCGGGTTTGCTCGCGGCACCTGTAACTTCCGCGCCGTGACGGGGATGTCGCGTTCTCTCTGTCTCTCTCGCGATCTTTATATATCTCTCTGATTCGTATATTTTTGGTTCGTCAGCTGCTCATCTACACTGTTGTATGTTCCGCCGGCGCTATGTATAAGAGATTATATTGTTTTAACCTAATTCATACTGTTAAGTTAGATATAAGTAATTATATGTACTACTGATTATATTGTACAACATAATGTACAGGAAATAAATCCAATTTAATCTAATCTAATCTTTCTCTTGGCGAGCAATCGGATGCGCGCGCATTACAGTAATATTCGCACGAGTTCGTGTGTATGCGAGACAGTCGGCGTCTTGTGTGCAATCACAATAGTTCCTTCATTTCTTTGCGCTTTGTCGCATAACGTGTGCGCAATGTGAGTCTCAAAATGTAGAAAACAGTAACAAAAATAAAATATCATTTAGTATCAAAAATGTAGATGCTGAATCAAACAAAAGTAACTTGCAACTTTTCAAGGTGGTTAGCGCTCCACTCAACTAAAGTTATCACAATGTCGTTGTCATCCGTAAGATCACACTGAACCCAATCACAATGATTCTGTAATTATTCTCCCACTTCAGAATCTTCGGTTGAATTGAACCAAGTTTATACAAAACTATACTATATCATTTGGCTGCTTTGCTTAAAGGGTTAATAGTTCTTGGGTGCATCCACACCCACACGTAAGTACTGTTACCATCGTGTACTCACTACCACGACTACTTTTAGCACTGCAACCTCTACAGAAGAAAATTGAGATTTCATGTTGCATGTTTATGCATGTCCTATGACCAAAAAAAATTGTTTAGAGGAGACAAACAGAATATCTGTAAAATGCCTTGGTAGTGCGTGCGCTTTGCAGACCGTTCACATGTGTCCTCTGAGCAACGCTGTGCGCTCAGTCTTTGGCTTCTTCTTTGCCTTGTGACGATTCTTCTCCTTCATACTCCTACTCATGCTGCATAAGAATTAGCGCAGTGTCACATATATTTGCGCTGTGCTCGTTGCGGTTTTTTAAGACCTTGATCTTTGCGCTAATCGAGCAGCTTCATCTTTTTCCCTCATCACCAGCTGTTTCTGCTATCGGTTGCACACTATGTGCTGGCGCATTATTCCCGGTTGAGTTTTTTAGCCGGCGCAACGTATTTGGTGGCATCAAATCTTCTGTAAGCAGCCTACGCTAAACTGTACGTTTCTTCGAACAACTTTTTTCCAAGTGCAAGCAGCACACCTGCTTGTCCACGCGATCGGTCCGAGCGTGACGGCAACCGTCACCCCTCGTCTGTCTACCGAATTTGGATGTTCTAACTTCATGACATTCTATTGAGCTCTCAAGTATGTAACATGCTCGCGATTTTTACAAATCACAAACAAACTGTATTAGTACATCGTCCTTTTGTGCACGCAGTGCTTTCTCATGCGCGTTACTGCTGATTGCTGCCATTGCTGTGCTGCGTGGAACATTTCGGGCGGTATATCTATATATACGCCAGCTCGCTGCTGCGCCTCTTTTATGATGCTGCGCCTATGTTATGATGCTGCGCTCCGAAAATGAAACTTTCCGCCGGCGCTTCGCTAATGTCCTTCCTATGCCTATGCTTCGTATACGATAGGACTTGTATACGGGCTACGTCTGTACGCCGTACAATATTCGTTAGTGTCGGAAATTTTCGTATGGGCAACGGTCGCAGCCGCTTCCTTCATCGTGCCGTCTCTCCGCCACTTGGTTGCGATGGGCTTTGCGGTTTGCCATTTCTCGCGATCACGTGAATCTAACACTTCCGACTCAATTATTGATTGTTGCTTATCATATTTACCATTACACACGTTGAGAGAAAGAGAGAGAGAGAGAGAGAGAGAGAGAGAGAGAGAGAGAGAAAGAGAGAGTCCTTATATTATATTATATATAAGTAGGTTCGATGGGAGATACCTTGCAGTCAATGATCGTCTTCAAGATAATCTTACACTGATAGATGAAAAATTGAATTTCTTCTTCTGATTTCAACCAGATCAAGACAATTTACATGAAACATGTATCTCTCTTTTTTCTCTGATTTATTTTTACTATCTTCCACTGTTACATCGCTCGAAAAGCATGGATTTTTTATTTTGAATTGATGATGTTTAGCATACATTCAGCAGAACGTAACATCATTTCCTTGAGCAACAGCTCTGTCACATAAACTTTTTACGCTTCCACCATCACCAATACAACCGATAATGAAGGAATAGAAATAGAAAGAGAGGGAATGAGAGAATGTATACAGTCTGGGTGTATTCAGAAAATTCATATTGAGTCTTACTCAGATTGTATTAGTAGGTAGTTATCAAAACAAACGTATACAAGTTTACATTCGTATGCGTTTGTATACGTCAATATGTATAAATAATGAAAATATAATATCTCCGTGTATAAATTAATGCACTAAATGTCGTAAATTAATCTAAAAGAATTGTTGATTTTTTGAAAATTTTTAGTGATTTTTTATTCACGGTTTTTTCACACTTAATATGCTACCACAACTTTAGCGCTCTCCCAGAATTTTCTCCATGTTTATTATAATGGGTAGCTATCATTATCAAGGGATCAGCACGTCTCTAAAATGTGTGCTAAGGATAGTATTCTCAGTTTTAAGTCGTGTGACACTTCATATATAAAGATTGATACCAGTCGTATTCCTTCAATTGTCGGAGCACCTGATTCTGCCTAAGATAGTTTTATTCTTCTTTGAAAATACTATGCATTCGATGGCTATCAATCGTGATTAGCGACTCGCTGAAACTTTTTTATTAGGTCAAAACTGAAAATTATTCCTATGAAAAAAATGAGGAACACATCTTTGGTTAACTGAAATTTTCTTAGTATTGGTTGCACATCAATCTGAATGAGCACGTTGCATTTCTGGTCACCTAAGGTAACTACTATATTTTTTTAATATTTTTTGGGAGGTATGCTGGAAGCTATAGAGCCAACAAACCATGTCCCGTAATTGGAAGGGACAAATTAAATTTGTGATTTTTGGCCATTTTTCAACGTTGATCGACGTGTAACTTTTTTCCTATAATCCATTGTGAATTTTTAGGATCTCTATGTGTTCCTAACACGTTGAAGAAGAATTTGCGCTCTGGGACGTTTAAAAAAATTTGATAATTTAGTTTTTAAAACCGAGGGACGCCAATTCGCCCTAGTTGTGAGAAACTACGCAAATGGAGGTCCTGAATTCGATTCACAAGTTTGATTTCTGCCCCGTCTCGATGCTTTCTTTTTAAGGAAGCGAAGGAGATTCAAAGAGTTTGAGAATTTAGACTTTACATTAGATCAAAAAAGTTTCACAAATTTCCCAATCAAATATGAATTGGTCTCGCAGATCACTTATGCTTTAGATCGATTTGACTTAGAATGTTCTATATACTTGATGAAATTTGATTATTCTGTAACATGATTCCAGGTAACGAAGTTGAATAGAGATCCTGAATCTGGAACAGCTCTTCAAGAAATTTCTTTTTGGCTCAATCTAGAAAGAGCATTACATCGAATACAAGAAAAACGAGAAAGTATCGAAATATCTCTAACACTCGAAATTTTGAAACACGGGAAGCGTTTCCATGCTACCGTTAGTTTCGATACTGATACTGGTTTGAAACAAGCTTTAGCCATGGTCAATGACTATAATCCACTGATGAAAGATTTTCCAATCAATGACTTACTCTCAGCTACAGAACTCGAAAGAATACGATCTGCTATTCAACAAATCTTCATACATTTGAGAAAGATAAGAAATTGTAAATATCCTATACAACGTGTTCTAAGACTTGTTGAAGCAATATCTCGAGATTTGGACCAACAGCTACTGAAAGTTCTTGGAACCAGAAGATTGATGCATATTCCTTTTGATGAATTTGAAAAAGTCATGACTCAGTGCTTTGAACTTTTCAATACATGGGATGACGAATATGATAAGCTCACTCAGCTTTTGAGAGAAGTAGTGAAAAGGAAACGCGACGAGCATATAAAAATGGTTTGGCGAGTAGCCCCAGCTCATAAAAAATTACAAACGCGAATGGAACATATGCGACGTTTTCGGCAACAACATGAACAACTTCGAACTGTTATTGTTCGTGTTTTGAGACCAGTCCGTCAGAGCAAGAATGCAACGATTGAAGCCGATGAAAATGACGTTAAAGTTGAGTTTGTTTTCGATGCTGCGGATGCTAATGCGAATAGTGAAGTAAATCTAGCTTACGAGAATGTAAAAGAAGTTGATTGTTTAGACATCACAAAAGAGGGCTTAGAGTCTTGGGAAGCGGCTGTCAATAGATATGAAGAGCGCATAGAAAGAGTCGAGGCTAGGATAACAGCTCATTTGCGGGATCAGTTAGGAACAGCAAAGAACGCTAATGAAATGTTCAGAATTTTTTCTCGTTTCAATGCACTCTTTGTGAGACCTCACATAAGAGGAGCTATTCGAGAGTACCAAACTCAATTGATTCAAAGGGTTAAGGATGACATTGAGACATTACACGAGAAATTCAAGGTGCGTATATCAATTTATTCGTATTTATAGTGCAGATTCATAAGCGAATGGGATAATTTTTCACTATCACTTGAGAGTCTTCTTCTAGGTTTTCCTACGCCTTTCTACCAAATGTCTCTCTCTCTCTCTCTCTCTCTCTCTCTCTCTCTCTCTCTCTCTCTCTCTCTCTCTCTCTCTCTCTCTTCTCTCTCTCTCTCTCTCTCTCTCTCTCTCTCTCTCTCTCTCTCTCTCTCTCTCTCTCTCTCTCTCTCTCTCTCTCTCTCTCTCTCTCTCTCTCTCTCTCTCTCTCTCTCTCTCTCTCATTCTCTCCCTCTCTCTCTCTCTCTCTCCTCTCAGCAGACGCTACAGACGCACCTCCTTTTGCTCCTCGTTTTTCTGAATTTTTCTTGCTGTATACCACCCACATCTTTGGACAGGTGAAATGGGACACTCGTCGGCTCCTGCTATTACGAGCATTATTGACTGGCTCGTGCAATCTGAACTGTTTGTTGATGAACTGTTGACTGCTATTGAGGGAAGTGTTGGTGCCCAGTTTCTTGTGCTGACGTGTCAACAAATTTGCATTTGCACAATTTGTTGCAAACACCCTTGTGTCAGTGTGTGTTTATATTTATTCATATACACAGCAACACGTGGTGTCCAACCTTACTTATCAGCTCTTGGACTCAATCGATAATATATCGACAGCCTCTAGCGTGAGCGCTCATCGCGTCGTCGGCCGCCTTGGCTCCGCCTCGCTCTGCTCCCACTACGGTCTCGCTGCGCTCGCCCGCCTCGCCCCCCGCTCGGCCCACCGAGCGCTTCAGGCCTTCTCTGCATCGTAGTGCGCCCGCAGCTGACTTTTCACCTTTCGGCTGCAGTCGTTTCTACAACTTAAGGTCGTTCCATTATCATTTTTTCTTTTTATCATCTATAGTCAACTCGAACCCCTCGCTGCACCTGATATGGCCCATCCAGTGAAATTGACTCATAAATCAGCCGATAGGGGCCAGGCTAAGGGAGCACAATGGTCAAGGCGGTGAATGCACTGCTTTCATCTATCAAGGAGCCATTTTTGCCAGAAGAAAAGAAAAGAGACACTTCCACACACATCACATCGGCGCTTGATCTTGAACGTTTTTTATCCTCTTCGTATTAACCCATTAGCGCCCAAACGGCCGCAAGATGGCCGCTTTTTTTAACGACAGATTTCATCTGGTTATAATGGTTCAAAAAATTTGGAAAGGACATTTTCTTGTGCAAAATTTTGTCAGCTTTCCGATACCGTTATTTTTATCTCAATTAAATAAATAAACGCTCTTATTGTTGAAAAAAATTGATTGCGAAAAAACACGAAATTTCGAATCAAATTTTTTTTGGTGTCAACCGTAGAACATGGAAAACGGGTGCAACGAACCCCGGGAAAAGTATTTTGAGCGTCTATGGACCTTAAATTATAAGTTGGCACAGTTATAATTGTTCAAATTATTTTTGGAAGAAACAAAATGGCGGCCGATAGGAAAAATTGTAGCTTTCAACTTGGCAATTGTCAATCTCGAAATCTATAGATCAAATCAAAAAATTCTCAGGAACAAAAAAGTCTTGAAATCACTTGAAGAACAATCTTGAATTTTTTCAGAATTTTTGATAAAATTTTTCAAAATTTTGATTTTTCAAATTTTCAAAAAAACGCAAATTGCTTCAAAACTTTTGAGAAAATTAGGATGTTCTTCAACTAATTTAGAAACTTTTTTGTTCCTATGAATTTTGCGATTTGCTGGCTAAGAAACGCACAGAAAAATAACATAATAATAATGATAATAATTTCATTATTTTTTTCTCAAAAAACCATAGATCAAATCGAAAAATTCTCGAGAACAAAAAAGTCTTAAAATCACTTGAAGAACAATCTTGGATTTTTCCAGAATTTTTGATGAAATTTTTCAAAATTTTGATTTTTCAAATTTTCAAAAAAACGCAAGTTGCTTCAAAACTTTTGAGAAAATTTGAGGATGTTCTTTAACTAATTCAGAAACTTTTTTGTTCTTATAAATTTTGCAATTGCTGGCTAAGAAACGCACAGAAAATCAATATAATAATAATAATTTCATTATTTTTTCCTCAAAAACCATAGATCAAATCAAAAAATTCTCGAGAACAAAAGAGGTTTTGAAATTACTCATAAAACATTCTCAAATTTTTTTAGAAGTTTTGAAGCAATTTTCGTTTTTTTTAAAATTTGAAAAATTTCATCAAAAAAATTAGTAGGGGAGCTGGTGGTAAAAAACTCTTTGGTTTAGTTATGGCTAGTTTTTTGACATGATGCAGTGTACGTAAGTCAGCACCCACTCGCGAGATCTGGTGACGTCGCGTTTGGCGGGGGCGCGCTTCGACGTATGTCAAATTATGATTGTGACGGGGAGAGCCCAGGCTCTGTTGACGAGAGCCTGAGTTCTCCCCTCAAGCCTACCTACCCGCCTACCAACTACCCCCCAGATATGTTGTGGGCAGAGTCCTTGACGCTCTGGAGGAAGACTTTGTGATCAGCAGGTCCTCCTCCGCCCAGCCCTGCAACATAAAAATATAATATTAATACAGGATCACTCCCAATGTATAATTTGGGGAGTCTTTACCTGTGGACGATGGGGCTCACCCATTGTCCAGACTTCCTGGAGACTCGCTGCTGGAGGTTACCGGGCTTGGGTGGTCAGCTTCAGTCCCTGAGCTGACCACTAACCCATTTTGCCCTTCTGTCGAGGTGCTGGAGTGACGGCTGGACCCTTGTTGCTGCTAGGCTGTCTCTGGAGGAGTTGGAGCTGGCGGTGCTGGCAGCAGTCCAAGGCAGCGACCCTGGAAAACACCACACAATTAGAAGGGTACATCACAGTGGGGCGAGCAGCAGGCAGCCACCCCAGGGCCCTGGGGAGTCGTCCCGGTGACGATGTTTCCCGGATGGCTCTGGAGAGGGGGCAGCCTGCGTGCCGCCATGATGTTGTGGGCTGAAGGGCGAACCGAGCGCCCCGGCCCCGGCCCCAAAACATGGACGCGGACACTCGCGGATACTCCTCAAAGCTCCAGGCGAGAAGCTTCAAGGTCGAGGATGCGCGGGCGTATGCGGGCGCCGGTTACGCGACGAGCGCGAGCGACCATCTTTACTGCCGGTCATGCGGTTGGAGCAGAAGCCAGAAGCGAGGCGGCGGCGGCGGGGGACGAGGCGCGCGGAGAGGGTAAAGGTGAGCGCGCAGCGTCTATATGCGGCGCGTGGACTGAGGTGCGCGAGATTTGAAATGATTAAATTGAGATTGTAGATGCGCAGAGGCCTTAGGCGTGCGCAGTTGAGTGCGCTGGGTTGGTTAATATCTGTACATCATTATTTATTGTAAATATCTCGACTTGATGTAATTTTGACCGAGTTAGATGGACTTTTCGAGTATTTGTACATATGTAATAAACCTAGAGTATTTGAATGGTCCCGCGCGGCCGATAGGAATAGGGGGCGTGCGAGTGCGGTCGACCAATGGGTAAATTTACATAATTGCGCGGTTTCAGGGATTTTTCCCATTGGTCTCGCGAGCATTTTCGCGGTTCTCGCGAGAATTCTCCCTGGGCGAAGTAACGCTCGTCATGAAAATGGCGGGCGAGCGGACGCTCAGGGATTGAACCGGCGTCGGGTCCGCGTAGCAATTTATTCTTGTTTAATTAATAATTATTAAGTAAATCCGCTGGTTTCTTTTGTCACGATTTATTGGAATAAATTCGCTTTTGTTGTTGAATATGAATACTTCGCAAATTTACTTACTTACCTGTGCTGGAATCCTCCTGTTCACCCCCGCTCCCGATACTTGAATTGATTATTATTTATTGATATTTATTGGCCAACATTGTACACACTTATCTTGGAGCAGCAGCCGCATCATTTTCAGGAAGAATTATTGTGAGTTCGTCTAGTGGGCCGACGGTTAACCGTTATGGCTCACAAACGTGAGGGGTAAGGGGGCGGCCCTCCCAGGAGAGGCTCCCCCAGGTGAAGTCAGGCACGCCTGATACTCTAACTCCCCTGGCACACGAGAGTTCGAGGCTCGGCCGCCTCTACCGGTATTTCCATTCCCCCTGCAGTGAGTCTCACTTGGGTTTTCCTTTAGTTTCTGAATAGTTTCCCCGTGATCGGACTAATTAACGTAGGGATAACTTATCATTATTCGGCAATCATTTGCCTGGCGCCCACCCCATATAACCTCGTTGACCATCGGGACGTTTTTTCCCCCAGTGGCCGTTTCAGGCCGATGCAACGTCACATGATGTGCACTTAATGATTTCGTTATAGTTGAAATTTGGCCGTCAACTAGTTTATGATGTAACAAAACACGAGAGCCCAGTCAGACCGCAAAAACATGTTGCGCGACGAGTCAGCACATCCGTTGAGTTGTCGTAAAAATGATAAAAAAATATGAGTTAGTTATGGCTGAAAATTTGTTGACTATTAAATTATCATATATAATTCATGAAAATATCAGTCAGACCGCGATTCTATGCTGCAGACGCAGTCAGTAGCTGCTCGAAGTGTGGATATTGAGCACGCGCAAATCAGAGCGCGTAAGAGCGCGTAAGGGTATATATGCTGTATTGTCTTTAATCAATGTAACTAAATAAATGGTCATATGATACCTTAGATGATGAAAATGATATTTAATATTATTTATGGTATTATAAAGATTAATATTCTAATAAATTTTGATTTCAATAGATTTGAAATCAGTTGTCACTGTCAGTTCATTCAGAATCTGTACTGTCGTGCTGTTGTTCAGACTCAAATTCGAAATCTGTGAAGAAAAATTGTTTATTGAAAACAAAATATTTGGGAATAACAGTAAGGTAACTGCAGGTAATTTGGCATGTTCGTTAGATTTCGTATTTCCGGTGCTCTCTGAGCATCAATCGCCATCGTGTCATGTTGGGGGTATTGAAAGAACGTTTTTGATCCGTTTCCCGCCCATTTAGTCCTCAAAATCACTCTTCTACAACACTTTGAAGTGACATCAACTGATTTTTTCACTCTATTCTTATTTCACTATTCACTTTGAACGGAGAAAATCAGGAGTGAATAATTTTCATCTCTCAAAGTGTGATTGATCTTTTTTAAGTAAAAACATCTCATCTTTCGATTGGTCACATCAGTTTTCCCAAAACTATGTTTTATCCCACTCAAATTGCTATTTTTTACATCAAAGATAAGTGAAGCCAAATTAGCACTATTTTTGATATTTCCTATTTCGATTGTTTTAACGGTTCTATCGGTGCATAAAGGCGTTCGAATCACGTTTTAGTATTGGAACTAGCTGATTTTTTTTTAATTAATATTTTTAATAGGATGAAATGGCCAGATGATAACTGTAGAGATGGTTTCTGATAGGTATTAAGCTATCCTTTAAGATGTCGTTCGCAGAATTTGAAAATTCTAATTTTGTTATAGTCAAATTCGCGAAAAGCCCTTGGGGCTGAGGCATAGGCTGCAGTTATCTTATAAAAAAGCGTAAAATGTACCTTCATTTTCATCTGGTTGAATTATAACACCTTTTTCATAATTATGCAATTAACCTCCATCGAACCAATTGAGTACGATAGAAAATAGTTTTAGGAAAACTTATTTGACCAATCGAAAGTTGAGATGTTTTTACATAAAAACGAGTAATCAGACTTTGAGAGATTAAAATTATTTATACCTGATTTTTTAGGCTGAGTGTGAATAGTGAAATAGAAAAGGGCGGAAAATGAGTTAGTGGAACTTCAAAGTATTGTAGGATAGTGGTTTTGAGGACTAGATGGGCGGAAAACGGATCAGAAATTTTCTTTCAATACCCCCAACATGACACGATGGCGATTGATGCTCAGAGAGCACCTGGAATACGAAATCTGACGAACATGCCAAATTGCCTGCAGTTACCTTACTGTTATTCTCAAATATTTTGAAATTTTATTTGTACTTTCGAGCTCGAATGATTTGATGGATAAGACGGGAGGTTTATTGTGAAATAGTCATTCCTACTATTTTCGGGTATGCTCTACACGATACAATGGTTGAAAAGACTAAAAAAATTGACTATCAAAAATAATTAACAAATTTAAATAAAAAATGCGATTTTTGGAGCACTTTTTTTCAATCCAAAATCAGAGGAAGAAAGAATTTTATTTTTACCGTCGCAAGAGTGCACAGAATATTAGAACTTTCCAAATTCGTTAAGTTTTTTCGATTATGATTTTTCGCAGCAAAATGGCGGCCAGAAAACGGGAATCAATATTTTGGATTTTCATTTTAGCAATATTTTTAGAAATAGATTGTTGAGTTTTTCCATCTATGATTTTTTTCTAGCATATTATTGAAAATGTTGAAAATTGTCCACCACCATCTTAGATACAGAATTTCGGGAATCTGATGCCAGATTTATCATAAGCGCCCCCAAAAACACATTATTCCATGTTTTCGCGATTCTCCGACTAAAAATGTACAAAATCATGAGCCGCCATTTTGAAACCGCCATCTTGGATACAGAATTTCGAGAATCTGATGTCAGATTTATCATCAGCGCCCTCAAAAACCCATTAGTATAAATTTTCACGATTCTCCGAATAAAATTGTAAAAAATCATGAGCCTCCATCTTAGATCGAGAATTTTGAGAATTTGATGTCAGAATCGTTATCAGCGACATTGAGAACTCCTGAATACGGGATTTCAAAGGAATATATCGAATATAAAAATGTATGCTCAAAAATATTGATAAAATAAAAATCCAAAATATTGATTCCCATTTTTTGGCCGCCATTTTGCTGCGAAAAATCATAGTCGAAAAAAATCAACTAGTTTGGAAAGTTCTAATATTCTGTGCACTCTTGCGACGGTAAAAATAAAATTCTTTCTTCCTCTGATTTTGGATTGAAAAAAAGTGTTCCAAAATATCACATTTTTTATTTTAATTTGTTAATTATTTTTGATAATCAATTTTTTTAGTCTTTTCAACCATTGTATCGTGTAGAGCATACCCAAAAATAGTAGGAATGACTATTTTGCAATGAACCTCCCAAATAAAATTTCTGCAATTTGGGACTTAATGGGTTAAGAATTTTTTGATTTGATCTATAGTTTTCGAGAATAACAGTTGCCAAGTTGAAAGCTACAATTTTTCCTACTGGTACCCATTTTGGGTCTTCCAAAAAAAATTTTGTTTATTTGTACTATCCTTGGAGTAATATTCTTCGAAAATTAATCTGAGAGAATTGGTTTTTTTCTATGAATATAATTATGATGAGCTGATACAAAAAATCAATGAATTGTAAATACGAACTATTATATGGAAAGGGATTGTTAGATTTATTGTATATGATGTGAACTGCTCAGCTTGGCTGCTGGCTACAAACTGACTCCATACGAGCTGAACCTCGTCCATGGCGGTATGAGCCTCTCTGTTTTAGGCCGGTAAGACTTATTCTAAATACTGATAACGCAGGAATCTATAAGGTGAGTCATAAGGGACCGGATGACGAAACAGTACAGCGCACGTGTAATACAGTATGCAAGACCAATTCGATCTTTCTCCGAAAACGTATGGTTAATCTTACAGAAACGGGACGCATAAATAATAGGTACATCTTGAACTGATTTTGGATATAACACTATGTAATACAATTCTCGTAGTTACTCAAGATGTAAAAATACGATACGGATTGGCGATACTGTTATTATCACTACTCAACAAATTTGAACAATTACAACTATGCCAACTTTCAGTTTGAAGTCCATGGACGCTCGAAATTTACTCCCCGGGGTTCATTGCAACGGGTTTCCATGTTCTACGGTTGACACAAAAAAAATTCGACTCGAAATTTCGTGTTTTTTTGCAATCATTTGTTTATAACAATAAGGGTGTTTATTCAATCGAGATAAAATGACTGGATCGGAAAACTGACAAAATTTTGCACAAGAAAATGTTTTCTTAAATTTTTTGAACTATAATAACCAGATGAAATCTGTCGCTCAAAGAAGCGGCCGTCGAGTGGCCGTTTGGGCGCTAATGGATTAATCCACTCATGTCACATCAACTCATTGTCTCGCTCTCACCTCGCCGATCACTCACATTCACCGCCACACATCTCTTCGCCTAAATCACTTTCTGACAGCTCATTCACTAACTCGCATCATCATTCCTTGCTTATCTCCACAACGGCTGTGAGAGAGGGACTCCGTGTCTGCCCCTTAAATGCGAACTCCATCGGGGCTCACATTAGGGCGATAAGACGTTTCATGGCCTCTCGCCTCCATTTCCACGTAATAGCTGTCACTAAGAACAAACTGCCCCCCCACATTGAGGATCATATCATCAGGCGGGATCGCAGAACCATTGGAGGTGGAGTCGCTTTATTAATCCATAACTCGCTTTCCGCTAATATACTCTGCACATCGACTGAAATCTGGACACAGCATGAAACTTTCCCTGAATACATCTTCTGCGAGATCACTCCCAGGGGAGGTAATCCTATTTTCATAGGTGTGGTTTATCGCCCCCACATGCCCCGTTTGTGTAGGGAACTGACCTATTCCAAGACCTCTCGACGCATATGCTTAACTATAGCTCCAAGGTCATACTAGGTGATTTCAACGCAGATCAGCTATCGTCAAGCCCTGATGCGCTAATCCTACGTGGGTTCTTGGAGGAGAACTCCCTCGCGTACGTTCCTTATGGTGCCACTCACCACACCCATAACTCCGATACCTCGGTGACTTCTGCATTATCGACAAACTTGACAGAGTCCTTGACTTTTACTAATCAGACACTTCTTTCATCGCAGGGTTCGACGTAATCACTGCCACTCTTGATAATTCAGTTTCCAAAGTCTTCTGAATCACGATTATTTATATCGTGATTTCAAATCTATTGATCCGAAAGCCCTTAATGATTATCTTGATGGCTGTGATTGGTCAGCTCTGGATGACTCAGACTGCACACTTCCCACTGGATATGACTGCCTCTACACTCACATATACACTGTACTTGATATTTTCGCTCCCTTAGAAACAGTTAGACCCAGAAGAAAACGCAAGCACCCTTGATTTACCAACGTGTACTCCCAGCTCACTAAGGAACGCAACTGACTTTATAGACGACACAAACGCACTAAGCTCTACATAGACCTGCTTCACTATAGACGAGTACGTGAGGAGACTCCCCGACTCGTAGAATCTACCCGACTTTACTACTACTATGACTGTATCAAAGGCCTGTATGACCCCAAGGAGGTCTGGAAGGAACTCAGGCATTTGGGAATCTGCCCGGATAACGAGAGCAGTATGTCGCACTTCTCGGGGGATGATCTTGACGCCCACCTCGCCTCGATCTCTCACGACGCTCAGGCACCCTCGCTTTCTCACTACCTTTTCGAGCTTCTGGAGCTCACGGCTGTTTTCAGCTTCGCTGGAATCACGCTACAGACGCTAGAGAAGGCCATCGTCAGACACAGGTCGCAGGCCGTGGGCATCGATGAGATTCCTCAGAGGTTTGTCCATGCCGCTCTCCCTTCTCTTCTCTTGGGCCCCTCTTGTTGGAATCTTCAGTATGTCGTTATCTCAGTTTGCCTTTCCTTGCAACTGGAAGCAATCCCTTATACTGGTTCTCAACAAGGTGCGCTCTCTTACATGCCTGGGTGATTTCCGCCCCATCTCTCTGGTCAGCTTCCTTGCTAAGACACTTAAAAGAATTGTCTCGGACCAAATCACTACTTACGTTGAAGCTGATTATCTCCTTGATTAGTTCCAGTCAGGTTTTGGAGTCGGTCATAGCACTCAGACTGCACTACTGAAACTTACGGACGACATTCACTGTGGTACGGACAGAAGGATGGTGACTGCGATGCTCCTGTTTGATTTCAGCAAGGTTTTCGATGCGGTCTGTCACTTCACGCTCTTACACAAGCTCTCCGATATGGGAGCCAATAGTGGCGTCCCTCAGGTCTCAGTTCTTGGTCCCCTGCTGTTTGCTCCTTATATAAGTGATGTGGCTAGACATTTCCCTGCTGACATTAAGTACATAGTCTATGCTGATGATCTGCAGGTGTATCTCCAGTGCGCCCTATCTGACCTTGACGTGGCGCTCGCTGCCTTAAGCAGAGTTGGTTCTCACATCGCTGATGCGAGGGCCGCTCTTAACCCATGTGGTGTGGGGCTTGACGAGCGAACTCCCAGGGTTCAAAAATAGAGGCTCTCCAATTGGTAATGTGGAGTACTTAATGTGCTCCAATGACCTTGGAGATAATTTTTCTATAAAATCTAGGCAATTTGCAGAAAAAAGTGTCCCATTCATTCTTTGCCTCAGAGGTCATTTTCAGGGTGTAAATTAAGGTTGAAAATGCCTCTGAAAATGCTAGAACAGCAAAATCAGCAACTTTGCCTATTTATTAAAGGGGGTTAAAGTGCTCGAAAAAATCTAAAAAAATTCTGGGAAATCGGCTTGATACCCTAGAACTTACAAAAAAGTTTTGAGCCAAATCAAATTTTTTCATGTTCGATCCCACAGAGAATTGCCCATATCTATATGCATGTACTAGATACATTATGTGTATATACGCGGTACCATGTTAGAATCCATAGAACGCCAGGATTATTCCCGGTGACTCCTTGGAAATATTGCTTTGAACTATCTGAAGCGATTTTTGCTAGATGGCGCTGGCCTAATCTAGTGTATTGCACCATTTCCCTGCCTGGTCAGCCCGGTATTATTGCTGGGTAACCTGTCACGGAATTATCGCTTGATTTTTTTCTCCGTGTACGTACTCAAAAGTCTGCCCTTGAGATTTGTTGATCGTCAAGGCGAAAGAAAGTTTCACAGGAAATAGTAATCGTTTGAATTGAAATTGTAAGTCTGATGGAATCATAGGTATGCGAGATATAAATACTGTTTCTCCAACTGCAGGTCCTGTGAGAATAGTTGCTTTGATTATATTTTCCTGCATAACTTCAATTTGCATCCTTGTGTCATTACATAAATCGGGAGGATTTAGATTGCGTAATAGCATTATTGGAGAACCAATTTTCAATTTTAATTCATGAAGTGGAAAGCCTGAAGGATTAAGAGAGTTCAGAAATCCTTGAGGGTAGTATACAACTTCATCAATGTTAATCACTGTATCGATAGAATGATAATATCGTATTTCTCCATCTAACTTTCCGAAAATAATATTATTAATATTATGAGCGGTAGCATTTCGAGGCTTTATGATTGCCCTTTCGCATACCCAATTGAAAGGTTTGTCAGAAAGACTTTCAATTTTTGGATAGACTTTAGAAATCAGGTCCATGACTGTATTCACAGTTGTTCCTACTTTTTTATCAATATTTATGTAATCATTTTCATTTGATACTTTCCCATCTCCAATTTTTAGAAGTTCTAAAAAAAACTGCAAATCCCCACCTCCAATGTGAGCTCTCATATTTGTTCGTGAATGTAATTTTTCTATCAAATTTCAAATTGAAGATGACTTCAAACATGCTTTCACAATGTTAGCGCGAGTTCCTTTTAGAATCACAGGCAAAGTTTGCCGAAAGTCTCCAGAGAAAACGAAAGTTATTCCACCCATAGGTTTGTCATTAGATTTCAAATCTCGTAACGTGCGGTCCAGAGCTTCAATATGCGAACGGTGACCCATACTACATTCATCCCATACTATAAGAGAAGTTTCTTCGAAAATTTTGCATAAAAGACTATTTTTTCTTCTTGAACATATTGTATCTTGGCCAATGAAAACGTTCAAAGGTAGTTTGAACGTGGAATAGGCAGTTTTGCCTCCAGCAAAAAGAGTTGCTGCAATACCTGAAGATGCGAAAATACGAATTTGAGCTAATATAAAGTTGAGCAGAAAAGTCTTTCTTGTACCTCCAGGGGCATCAATAAAAAAAACCGCTGCCAAGTGCCTCAGCAGTATGCTTTCTCAAAGTATTGCAATTGAACCTCAACTTGCATTAATCACCACTCTTTGAGAAAGCAAAATGAACCTCTAACTCATTTCCTCCACTCCATAGTAACGGTTGCTATGGTAAATATCCGAGCTTCGGTGTTCTTACTTCTTAGTCGTCAACAGTTCCGAAAATGGACTTCAAACTGACTTTTCGCACTCCATAGTAACGGTCGCTAAGGACGTAAACAACGGTTGCTATGGTGAATCTCGGAGCTTCGACGTTATTACTTCTTAGTCATCAACAGTTCCGAAAATGGACCTCCAACTGACTTTTCACGCTCCATAGTAACGGTTGCTAAGGACGTAAACAATGGTTGCTATGGTAAATGTCGGAGCATCGATGTTCTTACTTCTTAGTCACCAACAGTTCCAAAAATGGACTTCAAACTGACTTTTTCCACTCCATAGTAACGGTTACTAAGGACGTAAACAACGGTTGCTATGGTAAATGTCGGAGCTTCGACGTTATTACTTCTTAGTCATCAACAGTTCCGAAAATGGACCTCCAACTGACTTCACGCTCCATAGTAACGGTCGCTAAGGACGTAAACAACGGTTGCTATGGTAAATGTCGGAGCTTCGATGTTCTTACTTCTTAGTCACCAACAGTTCCTAAAATGGACTTCAAACTGACTTTTCCCACTCCATAGTAACGTTGCTAAGGACGTAAACAACGGTTGCTATGGTAAATGTCGGAGCTTCGACGTTATTACTTCTTAGTCATCAACAGTTCCGAAAATGGACCTCCAACTGACTTTTCACGCTCCATAGTAACGGTCGCTAAGGACGTAAACAACGGTTGCTATGGTAAATGTCGGAGCTTCGTTGTTCTTACTTCTTAGTCATCAACAGTTCCAAAAATGAACCTCCAACTGACTTTTCCCATTCCCTAGTTACGGTTGCAAGCGATATAAACACCGGTTGCTAGAGACATCAACAATGGTTTATACGGGAAAAGTCTCTTTGATTGTTATAGAATCCCATAAATATACAAACCCAAATGATCATTTATCATGAATTATATGGGAACTTATCGAAAACACGCTAGCAACGGTTGCCATGGAATCAAACAACGGATGTTGCTGAACACCGAACTCGGTTCACATCTGCCGGAGACCGACCTGTGTGCGAAATTTCAGGACGATCGGACCATTCCTTCGAAAATTAACGTACGACAAAAAAAAGTCAGTCTGAAGCTGAATTTTGTATCTCCATAGCAACAGTTGCTAGGAGAATAAACAATGGTTGTTCCAAAATAAATGTCTTATCGATTCTCATCGATCGTCGAAAGAATTGGAGACCCATCGTGCATTGGTGATGATTTTTGGAGCTTTTATCAAAAACACGTTAGCAACGGTTGCTAGAGAAATAAACAACGGAATTGGCTGAAAATTGAACTCGACCGAGATTTTGCGGCGACTAACCTGTGTACAAAATTTCAGGACGATCGGACAATTCCTCCGAGAGTTATCGTACGACAAAAAAGTGCACGTACGTACATACATACAGACATTTTTGGATTTCCATGTTTTTCGACCCGTAGATTTCGAAAATCGAGGTCTCGAAGTCCGATTCGGTGGGTCGATTTTTACCCCGTTACAAAGCTTTCTCTTTGAGAAAGCAATAGTTTTCCTAGGCTATAACTAACATTGTTGGTAATGAGATGAAATGCATTCCTTTGTTCTGCAGCCATTTTAGGTATATTAGATTTCAAACAATGACGCATTCCCATAATGTTATGTGGATTTTTGAAAGCATTATAGGGATCACAAACATTTCGTGGTCCACGAATTGGCGTAGGTAGACCGAAATTAATCAATCTGCACAATCCAGGAGCTTCATCTTTATCATAGATCCGACTACAATATCTTTTATATTAGCGTAATTTCCAGATGAATCATACTCAGAAGCAGATCTTCCATGTACTATGAACGAGGCTTCAGTTATTCGATCCTGACGAACGGCTTGCGTTCGTCTGGTTCTAATCGTATACCGCCAAATGTTACTTCTGGGTCTCGGCAATGTTACCAAAATCATTTGGCACAGGGGACTGGGATTCAAAAGATCCCAGGATTGGGCTAAGCTAATTTTCAAGCTCTTCTATATAGCCGATGGAACGCTGGCTCTCTTTCGAGAGAGCACCGCGCTATACCTTATACACGTGCGACTCAACGCCACGCCATCTATTTGGTCAGTTACCCCCACCAAAGAAAAATGCATTGTCTATTTCTCGGTTTCTACTCAAAATTTTAAAACGCCACATATCCATAAACATGCCTGGAAGAGTCAAGAATCAAGTGTCGAAATTTCATGAAAATCGGTTCATTAGTTTTTGAGATTAGCGGCCACAAAAAAACAGGCTGTCCTTTTATATAGTAGTATAGATTATTATATTCATAATATTTATAATATTACATTTTTATTGCTCGATACGCTGAGCGGTTATATAATCTAAAGTTCCCTGAAAAAAATGAACATCCTAAAAAAATGAAGATCCTAAAAAAATATCCGCGTGTATCGACACTCCCGACGCAATACAACCGCTCTCTGAATGGAAACAACTGCCGCTTATCTCGTATCTTGAAGAACACGGTTTCACTGGCGATTTTCACGTAAGGTAGCTGCGCAATGTTGGATTAACCGATAACATCGGTGTTTCGTCCTTGTTCTCGTTCACTTACTCTGGTTTCGTCTTACGTCTATTCCCAAGACTCAGGATATGCTGTGTTAGAAAGGGCTTACTTAATCCTTCGAGTATAAGAATGTCTGTCATGGGGTCCACACGTTAAGTGCAAGTCGTTCTGTTAACTTTTTAAGGTAGTTCATGCCAAACTGCGTTTTTTTACAATTGTCTTGAAATTTTAGCCACTCATTCATAACAATATTTTACACCAGCTCTCAAAATTTGAGCGAGCTCAGCCGTGCCAATCATGAAATATTGAATGTCAAATTTTCACTTTTTAACACGTGAAGTACTATACCGAGCCTCTCAGGGGATGCTCAAAAAGACGTTTCCATTGATATCTCGAAAATGCTTCTTTAAATGTTGACAAAAAAACAGTATGTTATAGAGGACATAGTAACGAAAACTTCCCTCGCTTAGTGTAGCATGTTAAACCGTACCGTTTCTGAGTTATTTTAATGCAAAGTTGATGATTTCACGTCGCGAACGCGTGAGCGCAGCGAGAGCAAGTGAGACAGAGCATGGGCGAGCTTGTGTTCGCCCGTGCGTGTGCCGTGTACATGTACCGTGCGTGTGTGCGTGAGCTTTATATGGCATGAACTACCTTAATCTTCTGTTCGGTGTGACGAGAATTCATTCACCCGACACGTTGGCCCTTCCCGCGCAAAAATTAAAAATGTGGGCAATATATTGCTAACATATTGCACATTGTTATTGGCAATATAATGGCAATATAATGGCAATATATTGCACAAACATATATCCCACATATGGGGATCATTTCGGCAATTCTACATTCCCCAATATATTTCCCATATATTGCATCCAATATATTTCCCATATGTTGCATCCAACATATGACCCATATATTGCATTTAATTGCTATGTATATTGTTCCCATTTTTTTCGAATAGTTGTTTTTGAATGTTTGATTTTTCAAATTTAAATTCATTTTTACTGGATGGGTGGAAAAAAAGCAACAATATCGGCAAAAAATTATTTTATTGAATCAAATCATCAAATCAAATTACATGAATTTGTCAGTATCTCTTCAACAGCAAGGATAGATGATTCGGAGTGACTTGAGACAGTGGTGCACGGAGAGCTGCATCCGCAAGTGGTGTCTCAGAGACCAGTACCAGTACCTTGGACGAACTGGCTGAGGTCCGTATACGCATGTAGCTCCATGTCCAGCTGATGGGAGTGGCTCAGCAGACGGACCATACTCTACCGCGTTGTCCAGTCGGCCTATTCGGTTCCTGTCCTGTCGAAATAAATAAATTCATATAAGAAATTTAAAGACTAGGTTTCCTTTTGAACAATTGATGCTCATCAAAAATGAATAATATTTAATTTGAAATTAAATTTATTTCTAGTAAAAAAGTTATGACTTGATAGAATAGAATAGAAAATGAAGACGAAAATACTTTTTGTAATTGATTAATCCTGACGCGAGGTCGATGTAATTTCAATTCAAAGGCTGATGCAAGAGAAGGAAGAATCTAAAAAAGGATGTATCCCTGAAAATGAAAACAGAGATTTACACAAAGTACCGCGTCTTAGGTTATATCGTGATTAGGTATAACATCTAATAATTATTCAATAATTGACTTATCTGATAGAATAGGGTTCTTCAGTGTAGCGTTGCGATCAGTTTTGTCTTCATTTTTCCCGCACGATAATTTCTTCACGTTATCTTGTTGTCTTGAAAAAAATTCGAGGAGACTGGTTGTTATTGATACTGCGAGTACGACCATTCAATGTGAAGCTAGCTTCCATGCTAAACTTCTGAATTTTATCAAGTTCGTTTGGCTAGCTTCATGTTGAATTGTCGTCCTCGAAGTATCAATAACAACCAGCCTCCCCGAATTTTTTTCATGACAACAAGATAACGTAAGGAAATTATCGTGCAGGAAAAATGAAGACAAAGCTGATTGCAACGCTACACTGAAGAACACTATTCTATCAGATAAGTCAATTATTGAATAATCATTAGATGTTATACCTAATCACAATATAACCTAAGACGCAGTACTTTAAATCTCTGTTTTCATTTTCAGGGATACATCCTTTTTTGGATTCTTCCTTCTCTTGCATCAGCCTTTGAATTGAAATTACATCGACCTCGCGTCAGGATCAATCAATTATGAAAAATATTTTCGTCTTCATTTTCTATTGTATTCTAGGAAAAGTCTAAAATTTTCTTAATAGGAATCAATTTAATTTCAAATTATATATTATTAATTTTTTTAAGCACCAATTGTTTAAGAGGAAACCTAGTTTTTAGAGGCTGTTTCTTATATGAATTTATTTATTTCAGCAGGACAGGAAACCAATAGGCTGACTGGACAATGCGGTGGAGAAGTCTGCTCTGAACCACCAGCTGGACAAGGAGCTACGTATATGCAGACCCAATCAGCTCGACTAAAATGTTACCCTCCGAGACTCCACTTGCAGATGCAGCTCTACCACCGCCTAAGTCACTCCGATTTATTAACCCTCGTTACTGTAAACCTTCTATCAAATTCGTTCCATAATCAAGTTCATTGAATCCATACGTATAAAGTCATGTAATTTGGTTTGATTTGATTCAATAAAATAATTTTTAGCCGATATTTTTGCGTTTTTTGCTTTCACCCATTCAGAAAGAATGAATTTAAATTTGAAAAATCGAACATTCGAAAACAACCATTCGAAAAAAATTAGAACAATATACATCGCAATTAAATGCAATATATGGGTCATATGTTGGATGCAACATATGGGAAATATATTGGATGCAATATATGGGAAATATATTGGGGAATGTAGAATTGCCGAAATGATCCCCATATGTGGGATATATGTTTGTGCAATATATTGCCATTATGTTGCCATTATATTGCCAATAACAATGTGCAATATATTAGCAATATATTGCCCACATTTCTAATTTTTGCGCGGGTTTCCATCACTCGCAATAGAGCAAAACGCGAAGAAGTGCGTGGAAGCGCAACGCGCAACTATGTATGACATGTGAGAAAGAACACGCGCCGCTCAGCTAACTCTCGGGTACGCGTGAGGTGATATATGTATATAAGAATGTTTGTAGACAGGTATGGGTGGGTAAGCGAGCATTGCAGTAGTTATTTCCCAAATCCATCGCGTGTTATTATTCTTAGAATAACCCTCTAGCAGGAAGATTCACTTGAACTTGATTGTTCTGCTTATATCTGGTTAGGATTTTGATTTATATATTGTAGTGTAAACCATATCATAAATGCGAAATTTATTTATAACACAATTCAATAAAGTATATCAACTGAGTCATTTTTTGTGTTTTTTTTTTAATACCTTCCTCAGCCCAAATATTATTCATTCATCAAATTGTTTTATAAATGTATTTTTGGGGGGAATGTCATTCAATGTGCATTCAATGTTAATGACAAATTAGGCTCTTCTTCTCAGTCCACCCATTTAATGAATTTTTCTAAGCCAGAGCATGCTCATGAAAGTTCTACAGTTCAGGTTTCCTTGAACTTTTTTTCAAATATTATTCTTTTCTAGGTACAATATGCACAAAGTAAATGTTGCCGGATGAGTTTGGTGAGAGATCTTCCTCCTGTTGCTGGATCGATAATTTGGGTGAAACAAATTGATTTTCAACTCACAATGTATTTGAAACGCGTCGAAGACGTTCTGGGTAAGTAGTATGATATGATTCAGATTCCTTACCAAGTTCAACTACTTTTCGTTTTGCTTTCTCAAAGGAAATTTATTGTAATGAGGTGTAGATTGAAACATAATGTGAGTGAGAACAAGAGTTGTGTGACTCGTGAGGGAAGCTCCTCGCCTCCTGAAGACCAATATCACGGAAGTAGTCTTTTAGTTCCTGAAAATGAGAATGTTGATTAATTGCTTGTTCTCCTTGGCCTTCATATATTCTCAAGAGCACTAGCTAATTTTCAATTCAATCGTATTTTTGCTTTTTTAGTGAAAAAGTATTGGAACAGTATGAATAAAATTTCTAATCCAGATCACCCGCCTTATTTTCTTGTATTTTACGGATTAAATAATGTAAAATTCCAAAAATCCCTGAAATTTAGATACGAGTCAATGCTGGCAACAAGGTCAACGAATTCAATTTCCTATAGAAATCATTGTTTAGTTCCCCAGTTGCCAACGCTGAACAAAAATAGTCAGATTTTGATGAGCCTTTGTAGATAAGTTGATAGTAACAAGGTGTGAACCGAGCTGAATTTTTCTCCGTTTCCCGGCTACTCTTCTTTTCAATTCGTATTAAGGGGGTAGCCTACCTAAAATTCAACATGGTTAAAAAAAATCGTACAAGGCTGTAAATTTATATTCTGATTCATTTTTTACGTCGGCTTCAATGACGTATCGACCACCCCAAAAAAAAATTTTTTTCGCTGTAAAAAATTTTTTTCAATTTTTTAGAACATACTTGAGATTTTTTCTCTCGGCTCCTAAAAGTCTAATCGCAAAACCGATACGTACGTTTGTGGTCATTGTTTTGAGGAACCCTCAAAAAAATTTTTAGCCCAAACCACTGAAAATAAGTCTCAATTATTCACCTCCTCCTGCATCACGTTTCCATCTTCATTCTGCAACGTCATAAAGATATCCATTCGATTCACACGAAGTAATTAGCATACATGCGATGTGTGCATGTGTGTGTGTTTGTCTATATGCGCACACAATGCACACACACACACACAATGCGCAGACACACAAGAAAACGGAAAAAAATCCCAAGTACGTTCTAAAAAATTGAAAAAATTTTTTTACAGTGAAGAAAATTTTTTTCCGGGGTGGTCGATACGTCATTAAAACCGCCGTAAAAAAATGGATTAGAATATAAATTAACAGCCCCGTACGATTTTTTTTTAACCATGTTAAAATTTAGGTAGGCTACCCCCTTAAGCATCTCAAACTATTTAGTTGAAATCTTGATGGACATTGGGATATTCGTCGGCTACAGAAACTTGATATGCCACTGTCGTATCCGACCTCATGGCTAGATTGACTAGCAGAGGTTGTCATCTTCGGGTGCCCAATCTTGACCGAACTGCCAGAACTTGTTCCTGGGTATAAGATACCCGGTGCAGCCGTTCAGTTTAACGCTCCCAATTACTTGACTTATGGCTCTATGCGAGCCTGGCTGAATCGCTATTTTTATCATTATTAGCACGTACAAGCTATTTGAATTATTCACACTTCCCACAGCAAATCAATCTTGACGCATATCTTCGTATAGCCTGGAAACACTGAAAACAATATGATTCATGTAATTATGATTGATTCACATTACTATGATTCATGAAGATTCACAGAAATTATCAAAATAACCAAAAAAATGACAACATGTCAACTGAGACGTATTTCCTTCACTGCACTGCACTTTCACTGTTCTCATTGAACACCACATCACATTCCCACATTTTATTCTAAAAAACATACAGATAGAGTAAATTATATGTATACTCAATAAATC
The DNA here is from genome assembly GCA_020882685.1 of Aphelinus atriplicis. Classification (NCBI taxonomy): domain Eukaryota; kingdom Metazoa; phylum Arthropoda; class Insecta; order Hymenoptera; family Aphelinidae; genus Aphelinus; species Aphelinus atriplicis. Next base: position 7,132,308 of record CM037075.1, read on the forward strand.
TTACTTCCATGTCTTACTTACATAGAGTAAAACATGGAATATATGAAAAAATCAACGATAATCGACTTTTCACACCCATATCTAAATAATGTTGGATATGCTATCAATGTAGTTTTTTCTCAGCTTCCCGATGGTCAATTTAGTTTTCCAAATTTTTCACATTTTCACAGAAAAAAACCTGAAACAACATATCTCAAAAACCTATTTTTTTTAATTTTTTCAAGTAGTCCAGATCGAAAGCTGAGGTTTTTTTACGTTGATATAGATCTTAAAAAAAACATGTGTTTTTTTTGTATTCGAGTAATTGAGTAGCGAACATGAGAAAATGCGCCGCGCCGTGCCGTGCCGCGCTGACTCCAAGCGCTCCAGGTCAAGTCTTCTGCTTACAAGAGTGCCGAAATCGGAATATATTTAATATCCATACAAGTCTCTATCTGTTGGATAAACTACTATCTAGCGTAGATCATGTACTCATTTAGGTTATGGACTGAGATATGGACATTATTTCATTTCACATTTTTTGACCTCCGTTTTGGCTATGATATTGAAGACTTTGCCATACTATGTTTCAACTGAACTACTTTTTCAGTCCGTTTTGATCTAGGAAAAATTTCATACTCCTTAGCAGATGAAATTTTTTTGACCATCAGTCTGTCATCGGAAGTTGGTATGAACGCATGAAATTGCAGAGTACCTTGTATAGCAAAACACTTATCAAATCTTTTTTTTAATTTCAGTTTAGCTTGCTCATAATCTTCTTTTTTACTATAAAATACCATGGTTTCTTTACAGTAATTTTTTGCCCATTCAAATAAACCTTCTGCGGTTAAAATATGATTATTTGCAGAGCGTTGTAAACTTGCTCATTTAGCACCTCGTTTCACATTAGCTCCAATTCCATCACATGCTCTGTTCCCATGTGCGGTCGCACAAAAATGCCATTCCGCGGGATCACTCGCATTACCTTGAGTCGTGAATGATTCGGTAAAGTTAGGCCGTATTAATACTGGAGCCTCAGTTAAGGACTTTTCCAACGCGTCAAGCGTCTCTTGTTGTTCCTCTCTCCACTTCGATGCTATTTTTTCTGCAATAAACGTAAGAGGGCTATTTTTAACGCAGACTCATTTACAATGAATTAGGTATACCGACCGACCATGCCGAGAAACCGACGAAGATGTTTTACCGTTCTGGGCGTGGGATAATTAAGCACTAGTGCCACTCGTTCTGAGTCGGTTTTGAGCCTCTCACTATCCAACTTGAACCCCCAAAATGATACTTAATTACCTGAAATTCATACTTTTACTTTCTCAAAGAGAAAGCTTTGTAATGGGGCAAAAATCGACCCACCGAATCAGACCTCGGTACCTCGATTTTCGTAATCTACGGGTCGAAAAACATCGAAATCCAAAAGTGTCTGCATGTATGTATGTATGTATGTATGTATGTATGTATGCATGTATGCACGAGGTCTGTCCGGAAAGTATCGGGGCTACCTTTCTATTTTCGTGCTAGCGTTATTCTTTATCATCTGATGGGTGACATCCTTCAAAGTAATCCCCACTTGATTGAATAACACGGTTCCATCGATGTTTCCACTTTTCAAAACAGTCCTAAAACTCATTTTAGGGATAACCTTAAGTACACTCGTCGCATTGATTTCCACCGTTATTTTGTCATCGACTCAGTGTCCTTTGAGTGGTTTTCTAAGTTTTGGAAACAGCCAAAAGTCACAAGGGGCTATGTCGGGACTGTATGGAGGTTGTCAAAGCAATGCGATATTGTGTTTGCTTGAAAACTGCTGCACAAGATCGGAAACAAAATTTGATGATCTTGTTTTCCAGTCATTTTTGACAATAGAAAAATCCGACGAACGTGAGAAAGGCACTGTAAACAAAGACACGCTGCGCATGAACTGTACGTCCGGCAGGTGTCAGTAAGTAACCAATAGATTTGTGAGGCCTTACTGTTAACGTTTCTGTCTGGCAGAGGTCGCTCGAACACTATGACCTGAAGATATAAACGTAGGCCTGATACTTTCCGGACAGCCCTCGTATGTATGTATGAGTGTGCGTCCCGTTTTTTTGTCCACGATAACTCTCGGAGGAAAAGTCCGATCGTCTTTGGCACTCAGATTAGTCGCGGAAAAATCTCGGCCGAGTTCAATTGTCAGCAAAATCCGTTAGTTATTTCCCTAGAAACCGTTTGTAACGTTTTTTATCAGAAATCCTTATAAATGCTCATTGGAGCTATGATATCCAATGAGAATCGATAAGAATCGATGAGATATTTCCCATAGCAACCACTGTTGATATACTTGGTAACTGTTTGTTTACCTCCCTAGCAACTGTTACGAAGGTTGGAAATGATCAATTCATGACCCATTTCCATCATTTTCGACGGCAAAGGACACAAAATCTTCCCAATTAACTTTCCAGTAACCGTTGTTTACCACCCTAGCAACCGTTGCTAAAGAAAAATTCACGTAAATTTCGTTTCCAGTATTTTCAACTGCACAGGATAAAAAATCTCCGTTTCCCACATAGCAACCATTGTTTACGTGTCTAGCAACCGTTGCTGCAGTAGAAGGAAATGACTCAATATTATTTTGGACAATTTTTTTTCAATATAAATCCACTTATTCATCGAAACAACCGTTTATTTACATCCCTAGCAACCGTTGCTTTGAAAGCTGGAAAAACAGTTTTAAGTCACACAGTTTTAATCTTTTATTTTGATTCGAATAATTTGTTCAGTATTCTTTTCAATTGAACAAAATCGAAGTTTCAAGTTTAAAGTTTTATTGTTTTAAATGTAATTTTCTTGTAATTATTACTACACTTATTATTGAAATTATTGATTTCCAAAGAACACACGGGGGGGTTGGCGAGCGAAGCGAGCAGGGGGGTACCCCCCTAGTCATACAAAAAGTCGGCTTAAAAAACAAATGGCTCAAACTCCGGCCCGAACAGTGCATCTAAAAATCTATATGGGCAATTCTCTGTGGGATCGAACATGAAAAAAATTTTTTTTAAGTTCTAGGGCATCATGCCGAATTCCCAGAATTTTTTCAGATTTTTTCGAGCACTTTAGCCCTGTTTCATAAATAGGCAAAGTTGCTGATTTTGCTGTTTTTGCTGTTCAGAGGCATTTTCAACCTTAATTTACACCCTGAAAATGACCTCTGAGGCAAAAAATGAATGGGACACTTTTTTCTGCAAATTGCCTGAATTTTATAGAAAAATTATCTCCAAGCTCATTGGAGCACATCAAGTACTCCACATTACCAATTGGAGCCTCTATTTTTGAACCCTTGGAGTTCGCTCGTCAAGCCCCACACCACATGGGTACTAAAAGTTGTCCCAACTTATACCACATACAGCCTATATAGTGAAAAAATGGGCCTGGGCTCTGGAGGCTCCCAAAAAATTAATATATTAACTAAAATAGGGGTAAAAACAGGCTAAAATGACTATTCAAGGGGAGCCTTGTACCGCCAACACTTCCAATATTTGCAAACACTAGTCTGTGGTATTATTACAATTATCCACTGTAAAAACTCACATTCTATCATACTAATACATATCCTGAGTTGTCAGTATCATATTTATATAGATCAAGCATTACTATACTACTTGACGCCAACTAACTTTCAGTAGTTACATGTATTGATAGTCAATATATTGGCTCTATCGTGTTAAAATGTACAAGAAACTACTAATAAAGTACATTGTCATGAATTGCATTCACCCGATAAGAAAAATTAATCCAGAAAGTAAATCGTAAGCTGTGCATTACACGTACACCTTATAACACACTAGGCAGTGCATAGATGTCATATGATTTTTTTAATATCAACAAGAAAATGTTGAAGTTTACTAAACATGGGTAATATTCATAAATGTGGGACTCATGAAATCCACTCATATTGTATAAACTGCATAGGTGAGGTCCAGGCAGCTATTGCCTGGTGGGCTCAAACTACAACTTCGAGTTATTTACTCATGGAATTAGCTAATGTGAATCAATCCACTTGAGAGTATGATCACTAGATGCGAAATTTGATAACGAATTCAAATATATAAGGTATTCGGCAGAAAGACCTGGTCTCTACTTTGAGACAATGCGATTGGGAGCTGTTTAACCAGGGAGACGAAATAACATTGACTCTGCACTTGACTGTCTCAGCCGCGATCTCACGAAAGCCGTTGATCAGCTGGCACCTCTCCAGGAGTTTAAGCCCAGAAAGAATAAGTTGCCGAAGATTGATGCTGAGTTAACAATGTGTTATACGAGTAAACGGACGTGACTTACAAACGCTACGCTCGGACAGGGAACAAGAACCTACTCATTGAATTTCGAAGAATATGTGATCATTCCGATAGCAAAACAACTCAGGTCCGTACCGAGTTCTTCTCGAGTAAATTGTCAGAAGCCCTCGACATTAACACTGTTGAGGTTGTGAGTAAGTCAGGAGTTTCAAGTTTATACTTTATTTTATTTTATTAAAATTCCAGAGAGAAAGAATAAGTTTATATCGATAAACTTATTCTTAGAAGAATAAGTTTATATAATAACACTAATTATTCAAATTAAATTAATAATAAATTAGACTCAATGTAAATCTAGATGATAAGAAAATAAATCTACGTATAAATTAAAACGCGTACAAAGGTAAAACTGGATGAAACTAGGTAAAAATCTACAGAGAAAGTGATCGTTGAACTGAGTTGCGGCGCGGTTCGGTGTTCGATCGCAAGTGCCAATTTTTCGCTCGCTTTCCCGGGTCGAGCCGCCAACTCCCCCCACGCAGTTACCTTGCCCATGTCCCGACGCCGCCGGAAAAGGCCGAGACCTTCCGAATTCACGCGGCTCATCGTTGGCCTACAGGAAGCCTGGCAAGGGACCGCTTCTTCGGATCCTACGCTATCGCGAGGCCCCTGACCCTCTGCCTACACCCGCCGCTCTCTCGCGTGCTGCCTATTGATCTCGGTTCTGCCTTGCGGCGTCTCCGAATCATGGAAGGGGATCTGCTGAGCAGGAGCCGGAGCTCCCCAGGTGAGATCGAAATATTCCAGGCGAGTTGAGTACCACGACCGCCCTGATTAACCGGCTGTGTGCTGCGGTACCCTTTCGAGCCCGTACACGCACTAGAGAGCGGCTGGTAGCTACGTACGGGTTCGGCCGCAACGTGGGTTCGAGTGGCGTGTCCCCGAGTTACGAGTTCGTTAAGTTTTCATTTTCATATTGCAGCACGGAATTCATAATGTATACATACACAGTTTGTTTTAATTCTAACATACACATACAATTTATATTAATTCTAACATACACATACAATTTGACTAAATTTTACGTACACATGTCGCCGGCGAGCTGTTGTCATAAATGCGCAAAACGGCGCATCGCTCCTCGTACTTTGGGCAATTCCACACGATTATCCGGCAATGAAACGATTTCGTCCAGGAAACCGTTTCAATCGTTCGTGCGTGCCATCTTTTTAATATACCGGATTAGCGCTGGGGAGAATTTGGGCTCCCGGTGGAGCCCACGTGTTGTTATTTTCGGTGGGCCGGATCATGCCGAGTGTCTCTGCAAGACATGATTCTCGCGCTTAAATGAGTTAGAGCCGCATTTTATTGCGATCGATGTACCTCAAGGCACTCTTTTCTCGCAGTCCGGAACAAACACGGTGTGGAAAAACTGCGCAACCTTGATCTTCTACCTAATCAAAGTAAGGACTTGAATGGGATCTCGCTAGAAAAGCTGAACATTTATTCTGCTAAGGTGTCCATCGCACACAATGCGAATGCTTCGGTCTATCTTCTCCGCTTCTGAGAAAAACGGATTCCGTTTCCAGAGAATCAATATTAATGATTTCATCCTCAGAGTACTATTTTTGGTGCTGTACCTGTGATTGAAGATGAAATCGTGAACCTGTTATACTGCTCCCTGAAGATGAAATCGTGAACCTGTTCAACTGCTCCCTGAAGATGAAATCGTGAACCTGTTCAAATGTTTCCATCATCCTGGAAAGGGCTTATATTTCTCCGCTAAAGAAGAGTGCTCATCCATTACCCCCATTTCCTCGGCCGTGAGGGGGTACCGACTATCCAGTTCCTTCTCTCGTTCCCACCTTTGACCGTAATGTTCAATGTCTGCCAACGAATCCATGTGACAATGCTTCATAACTCTTCGGGATCTTCCATTGGGTCTTTTAATACACTTAAAAATGCCTAAGAATCTCTTCATAGCTGAACTTAGAAATAATTCAAATTAAAGTAAATAAAATAGAAAGGAATATTTCACTTCATCTGATTATATTAATTAATGATCAATACCAAGCAACTCAATGATTTATTATACTTATAAATTCTCTCTTAAACAAGTTTTAAAGTAATCTCACAAAAATCTTAATATTTGAATTTCATCTTAATTTTCTATACATAAAATTAAGACAATTCAATATTACACAAACCATCACACATTTCAAACATTCATCTAATCTGAGACCAGGTCGCATTGCGCTTCTTGGTAAAGATATCATAGATTCAAAGTATCTGTCTGGGTTGAAGTGCGCTTCTTGGAAAACTACGGAGATCTACTCATAGCATCGATATATGCTCATTATCATACGGACCAATGACTGTGAGAGATTGAACTGTATTGTACTTTTCGATAATCGCATCGTTGGATTCCTACTCTATTAACCGAGATTGATAGCTCTGACTGCAGTGCGCTTCTGGAGTATCATTCTCAATAACTAAAATTCATTATATTCATTTAAGTCTGAGACCGGATCGCAGTGCGCTTCTTGGTAACGACTGTCATTGATAGAATTTGTTGTCTGGGTCGTATTGCACTTCTTGGAAACAATTCTATCTACTCATATTGGCCACCATTGGAAGGAGAAAAGAACTTGAAAATAATAACGTGCAATTCTGACCCGTTACAGGTCGATCTTTGAGGACCAATCAGAGTGAAGTGAACAACAAAAAATCTCAAATCCACCACATGTTTAATTTATGCGACGTTTTGCCAGTAAGGTTCACGGCCTCATCAAGCTAAAAAATTATTACACAAAAAAACACGTGATAAATGATATTCTTTCTCACCAGTTTTGAATAAAATTATAATATAACGTTCATCAGTAGAAGTGGCTGCTATAAGCGGTTGATACATTGGTATGTTTATTTTCAAAAATCTTGTTGAGCTTCCTATACGTGTGACTGAGGCGTTGAGTATCTTCCTTTCTATTGAGAGTGTGTTGGTACATATTGATTTGGAGTCTCAAATTTTAACGTTATTCCAATCAAAGATTTATGTGTGTACTGTTTTCTATTATATGCGAAAGAACCGGTAGTAGCTATCAGTAATTTTTTGATGTTCTGTGATTCTATCTTTCAATTTTCTCTTCGTCTCTCTAATATAACATGCCGAACAGTCATTGCAGTGAAATTTATATACTACAGTGGTTTCATCTAATATGTCTGTTTTATCTCTGCCCAATTTCATTATGTTTGTGACATTATGATTTACTAAAGGAACTGTTCTAATGTTCAATTCTTCAAGAGAGCCGGATACTTTATGGTGAAATGTATCTTGAAAAGGTATTGCCAAAGTACAAAGGGTTTTTTTTTATCGGAATTACTTTTCTTTTTAGAGAATTTAATTGAACGAAGCCGGTCATTTACACATCATTTATTCAAAACTGGTGAGAAAGAATATTTTATCGTTACTTCGTCGATTGTTTTGTACTTAGATTGTATTATTCATTACGTGTTTTTTTAAGTAATAAATTTTTAGCCTGATGAGGCCAGTGAACCTTACTGGTAAAAAGTCGCATAAACAGAACATGTGGTAGATTTTGTGTTCTTTCCATGTCCACTTCACTCTGGATTAGCCCTCAAAGATCGATCATATTTGAACTGTTCTAATGTTGAATTTTCTAAACGATCTTGATACTTTGTTATAAAACATACCTCGAAAAGGTATTTCCAATGTACAAAGCGGACTTTTTCTATCGGAATTACTTTTCTTTGTAGAAAATCTAACTGAACGAAGTCGGTCATTCACACATGAATCTATGAATTTCTTTGGGTAATCATTCTCCAATAACATTCTTTTAACTTTATTAATATTGTTATGTTATTATGAAAACTTTTATCTGAGAGTAAAACTGATCTATCTATTAAATTTGGAAAAACATTACGTTTTTGTTGAATTGTATCCAATCTACCAGAACATGTTGGTTTTTGATATCAATTAGTAATTAATTTATTGTTAGTTTTAATAAATGTTGTATCCAAAAAATTTATTGAATTAATCTCTTCTAATTAGTGTGAAAATTTTTAATTTTCATTGTATTCATTGAAAACTTTATTGGCTACTTCAACATGTTCTTTTTAATACATACTAGAGGGGTACCCCCCTCGCTCTGCTCGCCAACCCCCACCCCCTTTAAAGGATATAACTTTAAAAATAAGTAACCTACAAAATAAGTTACCTTGAAATAAGTAACATTAATCATGTAACCTGAATAAATGAACAAACGTTTAACATGAACAAGCTTTTATTTTGATTCGAATCGTTCGTTTAGTATTCTTTTCAATCGAACAAAATCGAAGCTCCAAGTTTCAAGTTTTATTGTTTCAAATGTTCTTAGGGTAGTCGATAATCTACTACCCTAAGAACTTTTCTTGACAGTTTAGATTTTTAGGTGAGGAGTATTTTGCGCGCAAGTCTTGGAAATATATTTGTCGGATGTTGTACAGAAGATGTATGTTCTAATTGGACAAGATGAGCATTTTTTTATTTGATCATGTCTGAGGACCTCATGTTTTCTTTGAGATGATTCTCATTTCTTAAGATAAAGCTTTGCAATAGTCATCATGATATCTAATGCACTAGATCTTCTTCTGCTTTTGTGGACATAGTTCGAAATCACCACTGCATTTGCAATAGCAGATTGAATTAGCCTAAGAAAAACGGTCCATGTCCATTTTTTAGATCGTATACATGGCATAACGTAATTACAGCGACCATCATGTACATCCACACCACTCATAAACTTATTATGAAGTTGAAAAGCTTTTGGGAAACTCAATTTTTATTCATCTTTCTCCCCTTTGCTTCGTCTTTCAGTCATAAAGAAGGGTGACACTCCCGTGGCAGAAGAAACTATTGATACTACTTTTGAATCAACAAGAGTAATGTAATTCATTCCACTGTTTTTTTCGTGTTCTACAGAATCGTACCTCTAGGAGATTTTTTTGGGATAACATTTTTTTCTTCTACCCTGTTTTCTCTAATAGTGCCTGTAGAGCGCAACCCTGATTCTTTCAAATGCAAAATAAAATCGAAGCTCGTGAAAAGTTTGCCCATGTAAAGATGATAGAAAAGTATTTTTTTAACACCAACACTGGAAAAAAATCATGTAACAGACTTAGTAGGACGCGAGATCCCAATGAGCAATTGGATAATTTGTTTTCTTCCACATCCGAGTTTTCCCACGGTATAAGTTAAGATCTAACAAATATTCATCAGGAGGACAAAGTGCCCAAAATTTGAGACCAAATCTGATGGATTTTTCCTTTATAAACTGTTTCGAGATAGTTCTTCCAAAAAATTTGGCCATCATTTCGTCTGTTGACATTGCTGCTTGAAAATATCCAAACTGCTGTATGTTTTTTCGGAATGAATTCATGAGTTTTCGAACACGCCAAGCTCTGTCATTGACATTTTCATCTTCTGGCTTGGAATATTTGAGTTTGGACTTTTTTTTTGAAATTTATTCCGAGGCGTAGCTTTTTTGATGAGTTCAAAGGATAAATAAAGAATCAGTTGACCAATAATGTTTGTAAGACTTTATAGAATTGAATGCAGATGCAATGAGAATTCCTATGAAAATATTCAAATCTTCAAAAGCTATATCATAATCATTTTGTTTTGTAGACTTGATTGTATAATTTTTCATATCATTACAAAAAAAAGTCTCAAATAACTCAACATAGTCCATATTCTGAAATTTCATCTTTATATTATCATTCATTAGACACGAATTTTCAATATTCCGTGACAAACATTTTTCTCCTTCTAGCTGCTCAAAAATATATTCTCTTCTAGGACAGATTGGTTCTCCCTATATTCATTTGAAGCTTGAAAATAAGTTTTTTCAGTAGTGATTTCTTCTAGGAATTCTGATTCTGAGTCGTCAGTGTCATCAGCACCTGAATCATTAGGGTTAGGTAAAATTACAGATTCCTCTTCATCATCTGAAGAGAAATATCCGCAATCAGATTCCGAATCAGATAATAATCTGCTACGTTTTGATACCATTTATGAAAAAGTATTCGTAGAAGCATCATCGAAAAACACTAACACAATTTTACGAGAATCATTATATATTTATATGATTTGAGCTAAGAAAACACCAAAAACATAAATAAAATGAGAATTCAAAATTTTCGTTTAAGATTTTAGTCATTATTATGCTAAAAAAAACCATAGACAGAAAAACTCAACAATCTATTTGTCGCAATCAAATTCCGAATCAGATAATAATCTGCTACGTTTTGATGCAATTTATGAAAAGTATACGTATAAGAATCATCAAAATTGCCCTTACACAATATCACGAGAATCATTACATATTCATTTAATTCAGTCAAGGAAATACCAAAAATATTGATAAAATGAAAATTCAAATTTTTAGTTTCCGATTTCAGTCACTATTATGCTAACAAAAAATCATAGATGGAAAAACTCATCAATCTATTTCAGCAGTAAAGATGTAACGTACCTATCGGTTTTTAGGTACGTTTGGGCATTTTTTCACGGTCGCCAGATATACTGGCGGTATATCAAATATTTTAATTTACTTTATTAAGAAACGTTATCCTTTATAGAAATTGCCATGTATCGTATTCATCAAATTGAAGTTGCAGGATTGCGTACAGGACACTCACTTACATAGATTGTGTGTTTGTATTATGATTTGTAAGTGTAAAATGCATGTGTTTGGCATGAAAACACCGGCATTGGGCAATGAACCACAATGCTTGGTTTAACAGCCGTGTCACCTAGCTTGGCCCCTTACAACGTGTGGTTAGGCCAGCCGGCTAATGTGCATGTGTAATGCACTTAAATGCAGCATCATTTCCTACGAGAGGTTAGATGCTTCGCAAGTGAGTGATTGTAAAACGCTACTGCCAACATGTGGTTAAGCGCTTGTGATTGAATATGGTTTGGACTTGGTAAAAATTACGAGGAGATTGATTAAAAAGAAAATTATTGATTTATTATGTACTAAGAAAATTATTTACAAAGATGTTACAATCGCGCAAGTATAGAATTCGCGGTCGCTCGCAATACATGATGTTATATGCGCGGAGACGATCGTATTCCGATACGCGCTCTACCGATGCTCGCGAAAGAATGACCCCGTTTGAGGACGGGCGGCCCTTTATAAAGTCTAACGCACCATCGCAGGGTATCTCATTGACTCGTTTTTTAGCTTACTTAATTGATAAATGCCGATAAACATCACAGTGTAAAGTCGCATACTGGTTCCTTATGTGTCTATAATCGAGATATTTACAGTTGCTCTCTTAGTTCGTTTTTCTACGCGGTTCACTAATTTTGATGATTTGTTGACTCTAATTATGCAATAACTATTGTCCTGCGCTTTTCAATTTTTGGCCGACGCACATCACGATTTCTTCGTCCCCTTGTTCATTTCTTTGAGACAACACTCCACCAATAGCGTATGCACTAGCGTCGGTGGTTAATATATATAGTTGACTTATATCAGGAAATCGTAGGACAATTTCCAGTTCAAAAATTTCTTTTATCGTGACGAAGGCTCGTTCATGTTCGTCTGTCCATATATACTTTTCGTTCTTTGCGAACAACTTGTATAATGGGACTGTAACGTGTGCATAATTCTTAACGAATTTCGTGTAAAAATTCACGAAGCCCAGAAAGCTCTGCAGTTCTTGTACGTTCTTTAGTCGAGTGCATTGTTTAATAGCTTCTATTTTATTCGCTTCGGTTTCAATACCTTGTGTAGTTAAACAATGTCCCAAGAATTTAACTTTTTGTTTAAAAAAATTAGATTTCTGTAAAGCTTACAGTCAATCCATGTGCTGCAAACCTTTCAATTATCTTTTGAAGATGCTCCATATGCGTACTGTCATCTTTCGATAATATTAATAAATTATCGACGAATGCCAGTAGAAATTGATAGAAGTCACGTATTACGGTATCCAATCCTCGGATTAACGCTGCACTGCTCGTTTTTATCCCAAACGCTGCAACGCAGAATTCGTAAACTAATCCATCCACTTTGAATCCTGTGTACTTTCGACTTTCTTCGGCCAGAGGAATTTGCCAGAAACTACTCGTCATATCGATACTAGATATGCAAAAAATTTTCATTGCAAGTTTCAAAAAATCTTCGACACCGGAAGGTGATTTATGATCATCAACAAGTCTCTCATTTAATTTTCTCGCATCCAAGCATAATCTAATTGATCCATCTTTTTTTATTACGACAGTAATTGCATTAATATATGGCGTATTTGATCTGCGAATAATACCGAATTTGATAATTTCATCGAGTTTTTCTCTCACTTTTTCTCGATAATTGATTGGTATTCCGTATTGTTTCGCGAAAAATGGGAGTGTATCCTTTAGTTCTAGTTTATGAACATATGAATTGATTAACCCAGGTCTTTTTTGAAATATTTGGCGATTGTTCCATAAAAGAGAAAAGAGTTGAGATCGTTGTGTCTCGTCTAATCCATCGCATTCTTCGATTTTCTCAAGCATTTCCTATCGCGTTATATCAATGTGCGATTCAGTATCTTGAGTCAAATGTGAATATTCTAGTCTATTACAGAAATCTTCGTCTTGTGTCGACTCTATTGTAGCGAGTTCGATAATTGAATCTTCTATTTGTAAAGACAATGAATTATATTCTTCTTTGAACAAATACGTATCTACGTATGGAATAACTCCGTCTTTCTGGTCAATTCTTAAATCAATTTCATTCGACCGGGAATCCATAATCATGCCTAGATTTTTATATGAATCATAGCCCAGCATACAATCTTTAATTAGTTTAGGAACAATTATGTATATAATTGATGCAGTGATTATCGAAAGTCGTATTGATCATTATTTGATACTTCAACCGCGCCGATTTTGTGCCGACTGCGCTTTTGATTACTTTGCCCGCATTTGGTAATATTTCACAATTTTGGAAGTACTCTGGATTTTCCACCATCGTGCATATTTTTAAGCCTTGAGTTGCACTACATTCATTTATCCGTTCATCCGAGCTCTGTAATGCAACTAATTGGCGTTCCCCGAACTCGTTGACGCATTTGTGCACTCGTGGTCAAGCATAATTGATAAATCTGAAGCTAATTCTTCGTCACGAATTACTTTGGGCAAATTAACCAGCTTTTCGTGCTCGCTTTTTTCCGGCTTCGACTGCTTCTTTTTCTTTTCTGGGTTGGAATTGAGTTGCATCGCACGAACCGAACCGTTCGTGAAAATGTACATTCTTTCAAATTTTCATAACCTCCAACTAAAAATGTACAAAACTTAGAGCCGCCGTCTTGGAACCGGCATGTTGGATACGGAATTTCGAAAATCTGATGTCAAATTTATCATCAGCGCCCCCGAAAACCCATTTTTCCAAATTTTCACGACTAAAAATGTACAAAATCATGAGCCACCATCTCAAAACCGCCATCTTGGATACGGAATTTCGAGAATCTGATGTCAAATTTATCATCAGCGCCCCCAAGAACCCATTAGTCCAAATTTTCACGATTCTCCAACTAAAAATGTACAGAATCATCAGCCGCCATCTTGAAACCGCCATCTTGGATACAGAATTTCGAAAATCTGATGTCAAATTTATCATCAGCGCCCCCAAGAACCCATTAGTCCAAATTTTCACGATTCTCCGACTAAAAATGTACAAAATCATGAGCCGCCATCTTGAAACCGCCATCTTGGATACAGAATTTCGAAAATCTGATGTCAGATTTAACATCAGCGCCCCCGAAAACCCATTATTCCAAATTTTCACGATTCTCCGACTAAAAATGTGTAAAATCGTCAGCCGCCATCTTGAAACCGCCATCTTGGATCCAGAATTTTGAGAATTTGATGTCAGAATCTTTATCAGCGACATTGAAAACCCCTGTATACGGAATTTCAAAGGAATATATCGAATATGAAAATGAATGCTTTAAAATATTGATAATATGAAAATCCAAAATATTGATTCCCGTTTTTTCGCCGCCATTTTGCTGAAAAAAATCATAGTCAAAAAAACTCAACGAATTTGGAAAGTTTAAATATTTTGTGCACTTTTGTGCATATTTGCGACGGTAAAAATAAAATTCCTTCTTCCTCTGATTTTGGATTGAAAAAAAAAGTGCTCCAAAAAATCGCATTTTTTATTTTAATTTGTTAATTATTTATTGAAAATCAATTTTTTTAGTCTTTTCAACCATTGTATGTGTAGAGCACATCCGAAAATAGTAGGAATGACTATTTTGCAATAAACCTTCCGTCTTATTCATCAAAATATTTGAGCTCGAAAGTACCAATAAAATTTCTGCAATCTGGGACTTAATGGGTTAACCAAAAATTGAAAGTTTGAAAATCAACAATTTATAGTTACCATCGTATGTGTCTTATTCAGGCGCACATGTTTCACATTAACAGTTTTAATTTTTGGATTGTTTCTTTCGAGATATATAACAATTTTTAACATTTGTATCACGCTCGAAAATAATTATTTTTTTGACTTCAACTCGTCAGTACTCAGCCGGAAAAGCATGGAAAGCATGGAAACTTTGTCGCTGGAAGTTTTTCGTGGCTCGACTTTCCTCACACACTTTTTCTTCGCAAAGTTTGTGAATTGTGGAGGAAATTTTTTTTTTATCAAGTGGTCAATAATATTCAACAAATACACATTTTCAATAACTGACTTGGTCGATTAGAATCACGAATGTTGTCTCATAGTACATGGAAAATTTGAACTCATTCCATGCTTTTCCGGCTGAGTACTGACGAGTTGAAGTCAAAAAAATAATTATTTTCGAGCGTGATGAAAATGTCAGAAATTGTTATTTCGGAAAAAAACAATCCAGGCATAGAAACTGCCAATGTAAGAAATGTGTGCCTAAACGAGACGAATCTGATGGTATGTTAAAAATTTTGAATTTTGTACTTTCAATTTTTAGTTTGAAATATCCCCACTCCCGACC
Organism: Aphelinus atriplicis; assembly: GCA_020882685.1. NCBI lineage: Eukaryota > Metazoa > Arthropoda > Insecta > Hymenoptera > Aphelinidae > Aphelinus > Aphelinus atriplicis. The sequence continues at coordinate 7,147,598 of CM037075.1, forward strand.
GCCACATATGGGTTCGAGCATAGTGCGAGTTATTCGATCAGGACCCTCAATTAAGCGGGCGACAAATTATAGAAACAGGAAAAATTGGCACATTACAGACTTGATCATTTGATTGAGGTAACCTAGTAAGAAAAACATCAACATATTTAGACATATGAGGTTAAATTTTCATATGGGATGATCTTGTAAGGAACCCATCTGTCGTTCAATAAGTTCCAAGACTAGTTTCAATCCAAGTGTGAGACGTTGACACCAATTAAACATGTAATATAACACATCTATTTAGCCTATTTCCACCAATATCAATGAATAAATTCTTGTTAAGCATCTTACAGCTGTGATCAGAATATAACCAAAGAGTTTCTAGTCTAACAAGTGAATAAATCTATAATTCACGAACATGAGTAGTATTCATCTCAAGTATCCTGCTCCATGACAATTCACCATTTTTCATTGATCCACCTTTTAGCTCTGTTTTCTTCCACTTAAAACTTTTTTCTCATCAAGATTGACGAAACATTCTCTGATAAAATAATATTCACTATGTTATTACTGCAGTCTAGCTGTTTTATCCAAATGGCAGCTAGCAACAGACACGGTGAGTGAGGTATTTTCATTGTCAATTGTTCACCTCTCTTAGAACAACTAAACCGTAGTATTGAGATAGTGAAGGTTATTATATTAGAAAATGTTTCACTAACATTGGTGCTGGAAATATTTTTGAGACAAGGAAAAAAAATTAAAAGCTGGAGTTTAATCTGGATAAGTTACGAGCTCTACTATTTGACGTAGATGTCTTATATATATCATGTTGAGTTGATGCAACTGGGAGATCACTTTGTATAGACGATATATATCACAAATTGAAATATTGATTAATTTTTCAGGAAAAGGTTGGGAAAATCATATAGAAGGTCAAAAATTGAAAGCTGATGGGGACAGTTTCAGACTGAAATTATCAACTCAAGAAATTTTCGATGATTGGGCTCGAAAAGTGCAACAGCGCAACATTGGAGTTACTGGACGTATTTTCACGGTAGAAAGTTCAAGATCAAGATCTGGACGTGGTAATATTCTGAAGCTGAAAGTAAACTTTTTACCTGAAATCATCACTCTTTCGAAGGAAGTACGGAACTTGAGAAATCTCGGTTTCAGAGTTCCTATCGCTATTGTGAACAAAGCTCACCAAGCGAATCTACTTTACCCATTCGCGATAAGCCTCATCGAAAGTGTTCGAACCTACGAAAGAACTCTAGAAAAGGTAAAATAGTCACTGTCTATTAATAATTCGAGTTTAGAATCCAAATTATCATTCCCAAACACGAGATTTTTAAGAGTATACAAATAATCATTATTCAATGAAATTGAGGTTGAAGATCATTTGAACAACAAAGCTGTATCAGCTCGCCATAAATTATAAGATATTTTTTTTTGTACATGTTGCTTTCTATTCACGCATGACTTGGAATCAAAATCCTTCATTGGGAACTTTGTTGAACATCTACATCGAGCTGCAGAAGCTGAAAAAAAGACTTATTCTAAACTGAAATTTGATGTCAGGAGTTCAGACCAGGTGAAATGTGTAAATATGGACGTAGATCATACAGGATCCAATTTGATCGAGGGAATAGTCTTTCTACCGCCAAATAAAATTCCTACACTATTTTTTTATTCCTTCTCTCTATCCATATCATCTCGTCGGCCACATACGCTTTCCTACCTTCGCTTTTGAGAATAACTTCCTTTCTCATCATCTCTGTTTTTGTTCTATGTGCTCTAGCTGCATCCCCATTGTCTCTCCTAGGTTTATTATTCTCCATGTTTTCTGTATGTTTATTCTGACTTTAGTGCCGCCCATTTTTCAATTACATTATTATCTTCCGTTATCTCTCCATCCAGCCCTTCTACTAGCATGTGCTTCTGTCTCCTCGCCTTCTCTTTCTCCTCTTTCAACCAGTTTTTGATCTTGTCTTCTATTTCCTCTAGCATCTCCTTAAAATCTGTGCTTTCGTTCCTGCTGCTTCCATAATTTCATTTCCTGAGTTTTCGCCAGCTATTCAGCTCGCTGAGCATTTTTTCTATGCTATTTCCTCCTACCCTATTTCGGTTCTTCTATTTTTTTCATATTTTGGTTTCTATATACAGACGAATTCTTTCCCTCAATTCATGTTCTATTTTACTCCTTCTTTAGTCAGCTAAGTTTCAAGCGCCTTCTCTATAACATTTTTTGTCTATCTCACTCCCCTTCTGTTTCCAGCCACCAGTCTTTGTTCCCCCCCCTCTCTCTCTCTCTCTTACTCACTCACTCACTCACTCTCTCTCTCTCTCTCTCTCACTCACTCACTCACTCACTCACTCACTCTCTCTCTCTCTCTCTCACTCACTCACTCACTCACTCACTCACTCACTCACTCACTCACTCACTCTCACTCACTCACTCACTCACTCACTCACTCACTCACTCACTCACTCACTCACTTGTAATCGTATGTCATCTATATGACTACGTATAGTCGAACATTATGTTGCTCACTTTTGAGTATGGTATGCATGAATTCTTTTCACATGCCTTCTATTACTATTCTGCAATTTGATTTCACCATACCAACGATTCTTTTGCCAGTCGTTGGATCTAAAAAATCATTCAAGTTTTCAATTAACTCAGATCTTTTGGGATTTATGGCCATAGTTATAGGCTGATTCCACTTCAGATCATGAGAATCTTCACCATCGTATAATTTTCAACCCGTTGTGGCATAATCAGATACAATCCCATTTTTTTTGAGATTATCAATTTTCAGACAGTTTCTACCCAATTTTATGCTTCTATATATTTTCAACTTGAAGGTATGTTATTGTATCATAAGAGAAACTTGGTTTTCTCAAATTCTGCAAGAAGCTATGTCAACAGAAATGTCAAAAAATAATGTTTAAGGTACACATTTTCCCAAATTATACGATTCTCTGAAGATTAAATCTCCTATTTTCTAAGAATAATGGATTGGAATGCTTATTAATGTAGATCTTTGATCAAGCCAATCAACGCTGTGAAGAAACTTGAATAATATTCTAAGACATTTTCAAATAAGCTGACAATCCTTAATACGATTCATGAACAAAAGGAAATGTATTTGGTTCTAACTTGCAAGTAGCAAACAAACTGTATGTTATTATGAACTACGAAAGTAATTTAGAAAAAATTATTTTACAAGTATCTATATCTATACAATACTAAAAAGTTTATACTCACAGAAATTTCATGTGAAGATATTTCAATGAAGGATTTGACTTTAATGAAAACAAATAGAACGGATCGAAAGGAAATTGCCTGCGGTTTCATGTTCCATATTGGAATTCCCGAAAAAATCAATGCGTAGGCGTTAAAAATGGTAAAATTCAAGTATAATTTTTTTTGGGTATCCGATAAACCATTGAAAAAAACTGTGAAATAGTTGTATGGTGCCAATTCGAGTTTCACTGATCTTTAGATCAATCGAAGAGCTTTCTTACTCCATGGTGAGAATTTTGGAAAAGTTGATGCGTGGGTGCGAAATATGGGTAAAACTCGCTTTTCTCAAATTGTGCCGCAGAAACCGTTAAAAAAATTGAATTGAGATAATATCACAAAAAATATATAATAACATAGCAATTCATCGACCTCCCTCACGAAAAGAGCCCTAGTTCAAACTCTTACAAAGAAAGACACAATTCGGAGCTTTCCCTCGAAAAATGCCTCAGTTAGGAAACAATAACAGAGAAGCTCCAGTTCACGAAGTCGATAGCGAAAAACACCCCAACTCGTGAAGTTAACAGCGAAAAACGCCCAAGTTCGCAATTTCTTATGAAGAACGCCCCCAATTCACAGCATTACAACGAAAAACGCCCTAGTTCAAAGTTGCCTATGAAACGAAACCTCCCCAATAGCACGTGAAGGCCTTTCCAAGAAAGTTGTAAGAACGAAACACCCATTCTCGTGTTTTTCGACAATAGTGTGACAATGGCAATGGAAGCAGCCGCTTCCACTACCGAACTTTATATAATAATTTCATTCAAAACTGGTGAGAAAGAATATTTTCTTCATCCCCCAATCGAAATTACGTACTTCTTGGTAGGTGTCCTGTACTCGAAAGAGTCACATTTGTGGACTGCTCAGCCACGACATTTTTACTTTCGTGATCCTGATTGGCTGCGAGAAGTGTGTGTTGCCATAGAAACGCAGTATAGACGAGGTGACGAGGTGACGAGAGTCTTACTGATTGTGGTGTAACCAACAATTTTGAGCTTGACACTTGAATTGAGCTTTGTTTTGGGTTTAAGATCATATCAAAATGTCTTCTTCGAACGAATCTTTCAAGGAGGAGGAAGTTTTGAATAACTTTTACATTGAAGCCGCCAAAATCGTGCAACTGGGTACCTTATCCAAAAAGTCAAGTGAACGTTTTGTAATTTCTTCGTTTTTTCATTGAAATTTTTTTAAACTTTTTTATGTGGCTAAAATGTACAATGTACAATATATGTCTACTGTAACTTGTCCGTATGCCTGAACCTATCTTGTCACATTAGTTTGTAATTGTGATATTGATGCCCGCCCCCGACCTGCAAGACCTCGCCTTCGGTGTAGTATACCAGTGAAATAGTGTACCAGTGAAACGTCTGATTGAAAAAATTAGGTCTCATATGAAAGAAAATTTATTGTAGAATAGAGAAAAATTATCGAAAAGACCATAAATAGAACTGGATGGTGTTTAAAATGCAGCGGAAGGTGAAAAAATGCATGTGACCATATAAACTATTCGTGATAACTACTGGAAAAATCATCTGTTACTGGAAAAATTAATTCATTCTAATACTGACAAAATTCGGAGAATGTCAGTATTACATGATTCTTCTATGCTGGTTCTAAATCAATTATTGGGAAAATGTAAAAATTTTCGGAAACTCAATTCATCATCGGAAAGCTGAGAAAAAACTTCATCGATAACGTATCCGATACTATTTAGATATTGGTCAAATAGCTTCAAAAACAAACGTCGAAAACGTGAGGTTTTAGCGGTCGCGCGCCGGCTCTGGAGAGTTGGCATGAAACGATCCATATATATGGAATTCATATGTATATATTTTTTTTTCATGTTTCTTCGGACATAATTCCTGTGATTGTGTTCTCAATTGGTCATTTGATCATTTTTCCAGTAGTTATCACGAATAGTTCATATGGTCACATGCATTTTTTCACCTCCCGCTGCATTTTAAACACCATCCGGTTCTATTTATGGTCTTTTCGATGATTTTTCTCTATTCTACGATAGATTTTCTTTCATGTGAGACCTCATGTTTTTAATCTGACGTTCCACTGGTACACTACATGATTTTGACTCGGAAATGCTCGAAATTGTCCACTGTGCAACGGATCAGAAGTAACTCGGTGGCAAACACATCAGATACGAGGGAAAAGTTTGAGCAAGTCAACATGGCGCAATATGAAAAGGCGCAGGACAAAACCAAAAGGGCGAGGGAAGCGCGCAAGCTGAAGTGCAGCAGTGCTATGCCAAAAAAAACGGCAAGAGTTAGTACAAGCAGGTACGCAGAAAGTTCGAGCAAGCTGCCGCGATGAGTATCTCGCAGATCATCGCGGAAAAATGTACGACCCATGCGAACCACCAGCAGATCGTACGGAAGTGTACGAGCTGACTAAGATTGCATTCATTGCCGACAATCCGCCCAGCATGAACATGAAGAAGCTTGCGACACAAGAGATGGACACCGACTTTAACGTGGACGATCTGTTGACAATACCGTAGAGCGACGGATTTCACTATATATGGGTACCCGTAGAAGAAGACCAACAGCTCATTCGAAGTTTATTCCGTTAAAGTTTATGCATATGTTATTTAAAAATTTTTATTAAGCGTGGATTAATTGTTTATACTTGAAATAAAAATGAGTAGAAAGGTAAAATTTTATGTGTTGAATTATTATTATTCTGCGAAACCTACAGCGATCCTTAGTTCTAGTGTAACTTGAATGCTTTTCCAACAACTAATATGAAAAATTCCATAATTCATGATGAAACAATATTATTAATAATGTACACCGTAAAATTAATTCAGGGGGGTCGATATTCGAATTGATGAGCATGAGCGATGGGTAATAAAAGGATAAAGTTAAAAATACGCGAGTATTTGTTTTTGAATTCGACTTTAGTCATACCTAAGACGAGACAGAAGGAGGTAAATGAAAACAACACATGCGGATGGATGCATCAGTGCGCACAAAGAAAACAAAAGTGTTAACAGTGCGTCATATCATCAATGGATGCGTGAGCAACCACTACTGTGATAGTGAAAAGGTAGACGTGACGATACATCGATAAAAAGAAGAAACGTCCAAGGCTGAATTTAAAAGCCACTTTCCATGCAGGTAATCACATAGTCGTTTGTTTAGAAACAAACGATGAAAAACTTACACTCACGCATAATCCAAAGACTCTTAGGTGAAAGGCTATCATGGGTTTGAACAATACTGTGCACAAATGTGTTACTAAGAGTATTGCATATGTCCAATCCGAGTACCAATTAGCATTTCTTAATTATTCGGGAGGATAATGATTTATATCCAAATATGCTTTGATAATTGTTGAAATTGATTAGGGGGGCTATTCTAAGGATAACTCATGTCCTTAGAATGTAATAATATGAAAAATAACGAATGTTAGTTGAAAATAGCATAAAAGTAATTTTTAAAAGGATGCGTGCAAATATGCGCCTGGACGCATGTGACACGGTGTACATGAATCGTCGGGTAAACTGAAAATATACATATGGGAAATTCTCCGTGGGATCGAACATGAAAAAATTGGATTTGGCTCAACATTTTTTTTTAAGTTCTAGGGCATCATGCCGAATTCCCAGAATTTTTTCAGATTTTTTCGAGTATTTTAATCCTGCTTAATACATAGGCAAAGTTGCTGATTTTACTGTTTTTGCATTTTCAGAGGCATTTTCAACCTTCATTTACACCCTGAAAATGACCTCTGAGGAAAAAAAATTAATGAGGCACTTTTTTCTGCAAATTGTCTGAATTTTACAGAAAAATTACCTCCAAGGTCATTGGAGCACATTAAGTACTCCACATTACCAATTGGAGCCTCTATTTTTGAACCCTGGGAGTTCGCTCGTCAAGCCCCATACCGCATGGGTACTAAAAGTTGTCCCAACTCATACTACATACAGCCTATATAGTGAAAATGACTCTGGAAGCTCCCAAAAAATTAATATATCAACTAAAATAGGGGTAAAAACAGGCTAAAATGACTATTCAAAGGGAGCGTTGGACCGCCAACACTTCCAATTTTTGCAAACGCTTGTCTGTGGTATTATTATAATTATCCACTGTAAAAACTCATCGTCGCTTGGGAGGAAGAACGTTCCATTTCAGAAACTTGCTATAAAAAGTTCCATTTCAGAAACTTTCTATAAACAGTGCCGTTTCAGATTGACAGGTATAGAAAGTGCCATTTCAGAAAAAATCTATAAAAAGTGCCATTTCGGAAAATTTCTATAAAAAGTGCCGTTTCACGAGAAATTTTTTCCCTCGGAGTTTTTCTGACTTCGGGGATGATGTCGTATGCATGTCTCTGTATGTACATGTGTGTATGTGTGTGTACACGTCTGAGAATGACAACTTGATCCCACGTCGAGACGTGATACTCTGAAAGTAAACTATTTCCATTACATATTCTCTTCATCAATGGATTTGGATGAAAATTGGTATCTATACGTTTTTGAGGTCGCTGGTTATGAATCCGGCATCAAATTTTAAAAATTAAAATACAAGCCTCTAAGATCACCTGACAAAAATTTGGAAAAAATGGAATTTTGTTGAAAGTTAGTATACATGGGATTCCGAGGTCGCTGGTTATGAATCCGGCATCAAATTTTAAAAATTAAAATACAAGCCTCTAAGATCACCTGACAAAAATTTGAAAAGATACTGGATTTTGAAGAAAATTAGTATACGTGGGTTTTTGAGGTCACTGATTACGAGTCCGACCTCAGATTTTGAAAATTCAAATTAGATCGAGCCTCTGAGATCACCTAACAAAAATTTTAAAAGACGCTGTATTTTGATGAAATTTTGTATGCATGGTGTTTCGAGGTCGCTGATTACGAATCTGGCATCGAATTTTAAAAATTGAAATAAGAGCCTCTAAGATCACCTGACAAAAGTTTGAAAAGATATTGGATTATCAATAAAAATTAGTATCCATGGGTTTTTGAGGTCGCTGATTACGAATCCGGCCTCAGATTTTAAAAATTCGAATTTCGCCTCTAAGATTGCCTACCGAAAATTTGTAAAGATACTGGATTTTAATAAAAATCGGTGTCCATGGATTTTTTTCGGTCACTGATTACGAATCCGGCCTCAGATTTTAAACATTCGTATTGACATGGTATTCAGAAGCTGATTCGCATAATCTACATGATACATTTTTCTAGTCCACCTTTCTTGTTCTCGGAAACAATGATATGACAATTTATAGGTAGATTTAGTATGACCTATCGAAAGGTTGGGTCGAGGACTACATTTTCTGAGAAAGAAAATTTGAAAAATTCGATTTGTGGTGGGCGTATAGAAAATTTAAAAAAAGTTTTAACCGATGTTCCCGTACTAACCCCTTTAAAAACGTACAAGGGGTTGATTTTCGAAATGTTGTTCAAACCGATCGTTAGATGAGCTTGAGCGCTTTCATAATTCATGTTGCAAAATTCGAAAGCATTGATGCGTGGGCGTAATCTCTGTTAACGAAAATGGTGTGGTGACCATCGAAAATATTTTACCAATGTTCCTGTATTATCCTCTTTAAAAACGTACAGAGGGTTGATTCTTCAAAATTTTTTTCGAGCAAATCGTTAGAGGAGCTTGAACGCTTTCATAGTTAATGTTGGAAAATTTGGAAACATCGATGCGTGGGCGTATTCTTTGTGGAAGAAAATGGTGTGGTGACAATTAAACATTTTCGTCAATTTTCTTATTCATGCTAAACCAAAATTATACAGTTTCGAGGTATCTTTGGTACTGCAGATCGAAAGGTAGGATCGAGGACTACATTTCCATAAGAAAAAAATTTTGAAAAATTCAAGTTATGGTGGGCGTATGGAGAATTTAAAAAATTGTTATCGATGTCCGGATGGGAACCCTTTTAAAACATACGGATGGTTGATTTTTTGAAAATATGTTCGAGCAGATCGATGGAGATATATATATCGATAGCATTCTACATTCGAATCGACAAATTTGATAATATTCATGCGTGGGCGTATTCTCTGTGAAAGGAAATGGTGGGGAGATAGAAAATTTTGGTTTTTATTTAAATTATTTACCGATGATACAATTAAAAATTTCAATGTTTTCAATGGAAAGACACGAGCGAGCGATAGTGAGTGAGTGATTTTGACTAGTGAGCAATAATTTTCACAACGTTTTACTACTTCAAGTTTAACAACCACCTGTTGCAGTTTGAAATGACGATAATTTATTATTAATTTTCAAAAATTGGATAATATCGTTTCCGTAGGATGCGAATCAGCATCTGAACACCATATGACAAAGCCAGAAAAACATACGAATTCTACTGTATAATACTGTTTTAACCATTGATTGACTCCCTAAAATCCCTCATATAATAATATTCATCAAGACCCAGTGTATTTTCTCGAATGGTCTATATTGGGTCTTGGAAATCTGAGGCAGGATTCATAATCAGCGATCTCAAAAACCCATGGATTCCATTTTTTATTAAAATCCAGTATCTTTCCAAATTTTCGGTAGGCAATATTAGAGGCTAAATTCGAATTTTTAGAATCTGAGGCCGGATTCGTAATCAGCGGCCTCGAAATCCCATATATACTAATTTTCAACAAAGTTCCATTTTTTCCCAAATTTTTGTCAGGTGATCTTAGAGGCTCGATCTAATTTGAATTTTCAAAATCTGAGGTCAGATTCGTAATCAGTGACCTCAAAAACCCACGTATACTAATTTTCTTCAAAATCCAGTATCTTTTCAAATTTTTGTCAGGTGGTCTTAGAAGCTAAATTCGAATTTTTAAAATCTAAGGCCGGATTCGTGATCAGTGACCTCAAAAACCCACGTATGCTAATTTTCATCAAAATCCAGTATCTTTTCAAATTTTTGTCAGGTGATCTTAGAGGCTCTAATTTTGATTTTTAAGATTTGATGCCGGATTCGTAATCAGCGACCTCGAAATCCCATATATACCAATTTTCAACAAAATTTCATTTTTTTCCAAATTTTTGTCAGGTGATCTTAGAGGCTCTAATTTTAATTTTTTAAATTTGAGGCCAGATTAGTGATCTGCAAGCTCAAAAACTCATGCATACCATTTTTCATCAAAATCCAGTACTTTTTCAAATTTTTTTAGGTGATCTTAGAGGCTCTAATTCGAATTTTTCAAATCTGAGGTCGGATTCGTAATCAGCGACCTCAAAAACGTATAGATACCAATTTTCATCCAAATCCATTGATGAAGAGAATATGTAATGGAAATAGTTTACTTTCAGAGTATCACATCTCGACGTGGGATCAAGTTGTCATTCTCAGACGTGTACACACACATACACACATGTACATACAGAGACATGCATACGACATCATCCCCGAAGTCAGAAAAACTCCGAGGGAAAAAATTTCTCCTGAAACGGCACTTTTTATAGAAATTTTCTGAAATGGCACTTTTTATAGACTTTTTCTGAAATGGCACTTTCTATTCTTGTCAATCTGAAACGGCACTGCTTATAGAAAGTTTTTGAAATGGAACTTTTTATAGCAAGTTTCTGAAATGGAACGTTCTTCCTCCCAAGCGACGTCATATTCTATCATACTAATACATATCCTGAGTTGTCAATATCATATTTATATAGATCAAGCATTACTATACTACTTGACGCCACCTAACTTTCAGTAGTTACATGTATTGATGGTCAATATATTGTCTCTATTGTGCTAAAATTGACAAGAAACTACTAATAAAATACTTTGTCATTAATTGCATTCACTCGAAAGATTAATCCAAAATGTAAACTATAAGCTGTGCATTACACGTACACCTTATAACACACTAGGCAGTGCATAGATGTCATATGATTTTTTTAATATCAACAAGAAAATGTTGAAGTTCACTAAACATGGGTAATATTCATGAATGTTGGACTCATGAATTCCACTCATATTGTATAAACTGCATAGCTAAGGTCCAAGCAGGTATTGCCAGGTGGGCTCAAACTACAACTTCAAGTTATTTACTCATGAAAATAGATAATATGAATCAATCCACTTAAGAGTATGATCACTAGACGCGCAATTTGATAAAGAACTCAAATCTATATAGTTTGCCGGTGTTTAAATGTTTTTATAAACCACTTTGTGAACGTTATACTTGCCTATACTGGAGACTTGTATGACCCATTGCAGCGACTTTATTTATATGTTCTTTAACAATAAAGAAAGAGTGCTGTGAAGCAACACTCGATGCATAAATAATTTTATTGTTTGAAAGAAAAGTTTACTTTTAGATTGTGGGTGCACTGCACCTTATTCAAACTTGACTTGAATGAAATTTTACTAATATAATATAATTCGGACACATGCATGGGAATTGGTGTGATAAGGTAAAATGATTTGCGCAACGACGGAATTTATTTAACTGTCTGATTGATTAACTCAAAGAAAATAGATGAAAAATTTATTGATTGAAACTTGAACTTAATGATGAGACACGGGCGAACGTGACTGCAAGCGTCGATAATTTTCGTCGCTAACGCTGCGTCTCGGACGATGTCCTTCACGGCACTCTGCAAGAAAGCTGGACAACAAGCCCTTCTCGGCACTCTGCAAGAAAGCTGGACAACAAGCCCTTCTCGCGCCCCTCCTGCTTAAATCATTAAATCATTAAATCATTAGATCATTTCTTTTAAATCATTTTTTGTTTTTTCATTTTCTCTACCTCACATAATTCGAACTAAGCCAACCTGATTCATACTGTTAAGTTAGATATAAGTAATTATATGTACTACTGATTATATTGTACAACATAATGTACAGGAAATAAAACCAATCTAATCTAATCTAATCTAAGAGCAGGTATCACGGTACACGCTCTAGTCACGAGCTAGTATTCCTTACACCGCAACCACGGTAAGAATGATAGCAAGGGAAACTGAGAGATTCGACGACCTGTTCCAAAGGACAGTTTCGCCAGAAGGATTTCCCTCTTCATCAGTAAAGACACTCAACTAGGAGGGTCGCACATCTACCACACGCTGCATGACCCTCATTTCACTACAAGTACCCCGGGAAACTGCAAGTATAGCAGACCGCAACAGAGCCCGCAAGTGAAAATTTCTTCTACGGCTTTGTCATAATTAGATTTCTCAAGGGGAACAGGTACGCTAACAAAACTAGCAGGAGCTCCACCAATAGATTCCTTGAATAATTCCACAAGGCCAAAGGAATTACCAAATGGATCGTCAAACCCAGTAGCCGATATGAGAGGTTCAGGCAATCGGGTGTTCCAGCAGGGAATCCAAAACGTCTAACTCCTCTGGCCTAAGAGACGTTCGCGAGAACGGGTCAATATTCAGCAGAACAGAAGGTCCAGAATGTGAGATTAAATGTTCGAAAAGACGAGTAAAAGCGCGAGAACGGCCTTGCCTCGAGACCTGCGTCGGCTTAGTAGCATCACCAACATTCGCAGCCAGCGCCGGAGGAGCAACATCATCAATGTTCCGCCTGGTGTCGACCTGGATGAAGCAACATCGCCAGCAGCATCTTCATCTGGAGACATACGAGCATTCACCTGTTTTTTCACCTGAAGTGTTACCAAATAAGGATCCATATGTAGTCACTAAAAAGCCTTCAACACGCAAGTGATGCGGAGCCAAACATTTTCAGAAAGGGCACATATTTTGTGATTGAGGGATAAAAGCCGTCTTTCAATTTATCCAAGAATTGTAAGGCGGAAGAACGACACCAACCCCGGAGACCAGAGCGAGTGGCTCTTCCTACACTGGAGGGTCGTGCTGAGTAGAATTTCTGAGATCGGCACGAATGTCCAGTATACGCAGTGAGAAGAGCGTACAACAAAAATCGATCGCCAGACGACGACACAATTCATTTACTGCACGGACGTGACTTTTATAGTGATCAACAACGTTAACCAGAAATCACAACCGGCGGAGTTGAGCCGATACAAAATAACCACGTACAACGTGCAACAGGTGGAGAGTCGCATCAGTATGGATAGCAATAGGTGGCCACGTACCAGGAAAAGGGCGTCTTGTATCATCGGACTGCCGATTCCCAACTATGGACTATCCACGACCTCGAACCAGAAAGAATGCATGAAGATAGATTTGCACTTTCAGAGATACACATTGCTAAAACAAAAATTACCATTATATAAAAAGTAAGGGAAAGGTGGCAAGACCGGAGAGATGGTCGTCAGATCCCCGATACGAAGGGGACACAGAAACAGGTGCAGGTGGACAAGGGTTGAAGCGGATAGGAGAAGGAATACGTGATGAGTAATCCTCATTAACCGAGGGCCCCGGGGGCGAAACATCGAAACCATCACAACTACTATAAAATGGAGAGATGGCTGAGAAAAAGCGAGGAAGTCGAGACGATACGGAGCTGGAAGACTGAACGAAACCATCTAGAATAGTATCGGGATCAAACGACTGAGAAGTGAAATTAGCACGGAATTCTGAGTCACTGGGACGATTTTGTACTTTCAAGGAACTAGCACGGTTGAGAGTTAAGGTTGCGGAGAACGCATTTACAGCGCTAAGAACCGGACCGGTACAAAGCACATTCGACTTATAGAAGGATTTCAAAGCAATAGTCTGATCACCGAACGATACCGATACTCATGGGCGAACAGAGTCGGGCGATCTAGAAGCGGAGGAAACGAGCAATGACTGGAGGGCAAAAAGACAGGATATATCGGTGATTCGGTCGCATCAGCGCAAACGCTGACAATAAAATGGGTATAAAAGAAAAAAAGCAAAGTCAATTGAACACTCAAGTTTGTTCAAGGAGGTGAGAGAAGTCGCCGATCAGCTCGGCAGTACCCTGCAAGAGGAACCGAAAATCGTCAAGAGTCGTTAACTTCATGCACCGGAGTGAAATAGCCAGGTCGATCGACAGATCGGCCAACTCAGTGAGGGCATGTATGCAGAAACCAGAATCCCGCGGCAACATCAGGTGCAACGTGAGGCCGGGTTGTCAACGAGTCAGGCGAACAACAATCTCGATGACGACGGGGAGCTTCAGGGTATACGCGCCCGGGGGTAGACAGCTCAGGGAGGTAATACTGTGGTCCATCATGCAGGGATTGCGCATGCCGGTAATCATCAAAAAGAGGTGGTCATTGCGAGGAACTATCATACCGAGGACGATGAGAAACAGGCCGAGGATAAGCATCCCGTGACGAATTGTCATTCCATAAGAGATCACTATCAGCATCAGAGAACGTTGGGAGAGACATGATCTAGATAGATAGTGGGTGATATAGATAAGAAAATTAAGAGGAGGAAACTACAAAATAAAACTTACACTCACGTCAACAAAAGTTGGTCCAGGTGAACTGAAAGATGGAAGCAGACCAACAGTCCGGCAGCGAGAAGATCGGGTACCCACTCGCAGCACTATATGAAGGCTTCGGCAGAAGTCTCAACACGTAAATATACAAAGAATAGAGATTCTACAATACAAGGGGATACAAACGCGCTTCCACTTCCCTCGGAAACGTAAATGTCTTAACTAGGATATGCACTTGAAAAGGTACAATCAGCTAGGGTCAAAATATCCAAGATCCGGAATGAGAAATACGCGTCATCAGAACCGGAAGCCAGCTGGTGGAAAGTGGCAATAACGAATCGGGGGATACAACCATGACAAAGCTCAAGTCTGTAAGTACAAAACTACATTGAAGGTATGGAATAATGAACAAGTTAGCCTTTTGAATAAATAGAATAATGAACAAGTGAGCCCAACGTACCTTTGGATACAAAAATTTTTAATAAGCCTGATAAATAAATACTGTGATAAGAAACTAGTAGAAAAACGCCAAAGTAAAGTTGGACGGACAAGGGGTTGCAGAAGCTATTACAAATTATAAGGACAGATGGGCGAATAAACGGTAGATTTGGATAATTGAGAAAAGATCGTATACAGAAACTACCTGTGGAACAATTTTTTTTTTCAATCAATATGTTCAATAATTTTAGTCTTCGTAACGGGCAATCTACATTAATGCATTCAAAAACATGTTCCAATTATTCACGATAATCTTTTCCATGTACTTATCCAGTCGTGTCGATATTAGCTTGTCAATACTTACATCCATACTTTATTCAACCCTCATTTTCAAACCTACATTTTGATTTTATTCAGCATCTGGTAAGAGAATCGGATCATAATAACCTCGAAACTTTTTTCTCTAGGACTACAGTGCGAGCCTAAATTCCAAAAGTGATAATACTATTGGTTTTTGCTTGCCTGCATTCACTACGGTCATTAATTATATGAGGTAACTTATTATAATACACGGAATATTGAATACTAATTACAGGAATACTATTAATAAAACTTGAAAAAATATCACAAGACCAGAGAGATGGAACGGCATTCCTACGGCGATCGAGCAGGTTTGGAAGGCGACAGAGCCATCACCGAAGGATGACCACTCGAAGACCGAGTCAACTTGATTAAAATTTCAAAAACTTATTAATGGATTTCTGACGCTTTTTTTCTTCGCGAGAATTTTTTCAGGACTGCCTCGTCACAGAGCACCTTACAATTGAGAATATATCGTTTTATAGAAATCTCACCTAACGCTATATTTTTAAGCAAATCTTAAAACACTTCATTCAAATCTTGAATCAATAAATGTCCGAAAATCAAACGAAAACGCAAATTAATTTGCGAGAAACATTAATCCGACTTGGAAAAATTGGAATTTCGCATGGCTCTATAACTTCAATATAAAAGAACTTCCTTGTCGAGCGCATGAATCATAGATTTTAGATACCCGAATTCCCTGGTAATTGGAATTTTACCTACAGGAAATTCGGTCTCCGAAAATCGGAATCACGAGAATCACGGGGGCGTGAGAAATTGCAAAAAGGCAAGGCACCAGTGTGACAAGAAAATGTCGCCAATTTTGTGAGAAGAAACTGCTCAAAATGAGTCATCGAACATTAATATGTGCAGTATCAGCAGACGAAGCGAATCTATAGTGCAGAGACAGGCATAAATATGGGAGATTGCGAGGAACAAAGAAAATATCGTCACCTCGGGGAAGAACGTTCCATTCCAGAACCTTCTATAAAAAGTGCCATATCAAATTTACTTTTATGAAAAATGCCATTTCAGATTTACTTTCATAGAAAGTATCATTCCAGGCAAAATTTTATCCCTTAGAGTTTTTCCGACTTCGGGAATGATGTGGTATGCAAGTGTCTGTATGTGCATGTGTGTATGCACGTCTGAATATGACTTGATCCACGTCGAGACGTGATACTCGGGAAGTGAACTATTTACATCACATATTTTCTTCATGGATGGATTTTAATGAAAATTGGTATCTATGGGTATTTAAGATCGCTGACTACGAGCCCGGTCTTAGATTTTGAAAATTCGAATAAGAGCCTCCAAGATGGCCGACCGAGAATTTGAAAAGATACTAGAGTCTAATGGAAATTGGTATTCATGGGTTTTTGAGGTCGCTGATTACGAATCCGACCTCAGATTTTGAAAATTCAATATAGATCATTCTTACATTTAATAATAGATCAAATAGTGGTAGCCATAACTCAATAGTGAAACTTCTGAATAATACTAATGAGATGAACCATTTTGATGATTAAGATGACATTCCTAGAAACAATGCAAAAATCCAAAAGAAATATTATTCAAGCGTTAATGTAACAAATGTAACAAATACTCTAATTCGTAAATGTACAGACATTTTTCTTCTTAAGGGGGGATATACAGTTCGAACGAGAAAAAAAAACTCATTTTTGAAAATCGTTTTTCAAGGGTAGTTTTTAATCAAATCTATCGAAAATTTTTGACAGTTATAAGTTGATCCATGTAGTATACAAAAATATTTTTTTAAAATTTTTTCTAACAAAATGGCGGCCGTTAGATAGCGTTGAAAAAGTACCTCCATTTTGCTAACTTTTTATGAAAAAAAGAAAAAAAATTGGTTTTTTTTTTTCATTCGAACTGTATATCCCCCCTCAAGTTAATTTGTATACATATTATATATAAGTATGCTTTTCTATCACTCAAAAAGAAACAGTGCACATGTCACTCAGAATTCCAGTCGAGTAATATTCAAAGGATTCACTCGTAAAATACACTATCATTGTCCAATTCTCGTGAAACCCTGACGAGGAGGCACATTGGCTGCGGTTTATCTAATTTAAATTGCAAAATTATCAATTGCAGCGTCAATAATTTCCTCCAAACTTGCAGGATTAATCAGATACTTTTTAGAATTTGATAACCCATTTTGAATAGTGGCATCTGAAAAAAGTAAAAATTAAGTTCGCAATAGAATAAATTGAATATTATAACACGACATGATATTCTTAACTATAATTGAGTGCTTTGAAACGTTCACTCGGCATACTTAATTGGTCGGGAATAAATTGTGATTTAGTTATTTGTGTAGATTGTGAAAAATATTTTTCTCCAATTCGAAATTTCCATGAATTTTTCTCTCACACGCACAATACACATCATGTTTCTCAAATTTTCAACCATAAATTAGGGAAATGCTCAAAACTCCCTTCCGATTTGTCACAATACATTTCAGGTGAATCCACCCCTATTTATTTTTCAATCAGTATCTGAGCAACACCAAAAACCAAGAAGAGTTTGAGTTTCTCCTCGCTCTTAATCTATTTTTTTCGAAGTCATGATCATTAAAAACTGTAGTTCTTTGCTTCATCTTTCGATCCATCGGACCACATTTTTCTCAAATAACTAATTACCATTTCTTGTTTTCATTCTGAGTATTGATAAAATTTTCAACAGCAACACGTAAATTACGTCCATGCATCGTTTTCTCCAATTTTGTAACACAGGAATATGGTAGCGTACTCGATCCTCAGCCCGCCATAGTAAATTCTTCGATTCTAACCCCGTCTTTGAAGTAAGTGACCTCGGAAATTTCATATTGTCATGGCCCAGCCTTGCCCTGCCCAAGATTTTCAATTTTTCCATTGATTTCCCCGGCCTTGAAGAAGATAAAATCCAGTTTTCTTCACGGCCTCCACATGAATCAAAAGATGGCGTGAACAGATTAACAACTCGACAGTGTAGAGACAATAATTGTATGAATGAGTGTATGAGTTAGAGAGACACGGAGCACAGTGATCAAGACGCGCTGTATTATCATCTGCAGGCGATGATCGCGTGATCTTCCGTTGTGCATCTCGAGAGTGAAGCATGTGCATGTCCAGGGCATAGCATATTACGCGGTTACTTTCCTGAATTTATCTTTATTTCATGATGAGCGGGCTAGCCTAGCTGATAGAAGCATGATGATAAGTTAGCCTTCAGGTATAAGATGCTTCACAATCAATCAAATCAATTCAATACATATGCAATCCAAAATTCCAATCAGGCTAATTTGCCATATGGTCGTGACCGATGCAACATGGCAGCTTATTTGCTTCTACACCTATTTTGTATGTACAACATTGTGCTCAGAGGCAACCAATCTATTGCTATTACTCATCGCATATCATTGCGTTACTAATAAATTCGACCTGCCACTATATTCAATTATATAGGTCGTAATCGCCGCCAGGGAACTGCAGAGCCGATAGAACGCGCCTGCAGCTGAAGCCGAACTTATAGGTCGTAACCGGACACCAGCGTTTTAGGAGTAGCCAGAAGCGGGGAACGGGTATTCTCCCCTCCCCTCTGCAGTTGCGAAGCTCTGCGCGGTAGCTGTGCTCTCGCTTCCACCATGTGCCTCGCTTGGGGCGGCGCACGCTGTCATAGCCGTAGCTACGGCGCGCTGAGTGCATTTCTAGCGCACGACATTAACCCATTGAGAACCAGGCAAAACCTGGCAGAGATATCGAAAAATGAACTGGGCCATTCTTTGCATAAAAAAAAATACCCGCACTTTTACTACTTTGCGCACGATTTTTTATCCTTATTTTACACTAACAACTTGAACTCTGACGAAAAAACGTTACGTAGATTTTTGTCGTGTTTTTGTCCGTAGAATCGGTATCCGCATTCAGTTTTGCAAAATTACAACATTTTTGATTATTTGTTCAAATAATTCGTTTTAAACAATTGTAATCGACAAAAAAAGAAACACGGGTACTTTTATTTTTGGTTATGCAAAGGATGGCGCAGTTCGTTTCTCGATATCTCTGACAGGTTTTGCCTGGTCTTTAATGGGTTGAGTAAGTTGGGAGATCAATCCCGGATAGCGTTTCGCTGCAACATAAATCGAACTGAATCTCCCACCACAAATTTAAATAAAGCCCTTTCCCAAGGGTCAGGCCTTGACATTGCCATATAAATATGACAAAAGAGTTCTGCCATGATGAGGTTTTGATGTGACATACTTATAGAGATACGTACTTATAGAGAGATTGATGAATTTTGATAGAGAGTATTTACGAATACATACGAAATTCATAATGATTGATCATGATGAATTGAACCTTTTCTATCCATAATATGTCTACCTATAATGAGTCTTCTCTATCTGCAATGCCTAACTAGATTTATGAGTCTTCTCGAGTTGTTTATTATCCAATCCGAATGTGCAAGCTCTCTAATAAAATGACAATTGGAAAATTCGTAAAACATCGTACTTTGAATGATTCCATTTTCACATATTATTTGATTTTTACAGATTGAAGATAAACCAAATATTGTACCGCTGATCGCTGGATTGAGAAGGGATGTTTTGAGTCTGATATCGGAAGTGAGTATACAAGTTTCTCTCTGCGTTAGAATATCTCTTATTGATCTTGATATATCATTGCAGGGAATCACTCTCATTTGGGAAAGTTACAAATTAGATTCTTACGTACAACGTCTCTCTGATGTAGTTTTGTCTTTTCAAGAAAAAGTGGAAGATCTCTTAGTTGTAGAAGAACAACTAGAAATAGATGTGAGATCTCTAGAAACGTGTCCTTATTCAGCGAATACTTTTATGGAAATACTGATCAAAATTCAGAAGTCTGTGGATGAATTATCTCTGAAAAACTTTTCAAACCTCCATATATGGGTGTCCAGACTTGACGAAGACGTTGAGAAAAATCTTGCATGCCGTCTAGAAGCGGGGATCAAAGCTTGGACTGACGCTCTCAAGGGTCAAACGAAAAAAATAGATTTGAGTATGGACACTGATGCTCCATCGCATCTGATGCATAAACTTGGTGGAAATCCAAAAATACAAAATCAACTCCACGAAGTCAGAATTACTAATCAAACCATGTATTTATATCCAAGTATTGAAGATGCACGGTTCCAAATAATGCAACAATTCTTTGCTTGGCAGGCCATCGTTACTTCACAGGTGGGTTGAATTTTACTGTGAATATCTGGATCATCATCCAATTTACTCTCAGGATATGCCTGTCTGTTTTTTAGTTAGACGATAGGCGGAGCTCAGTCAGAAATATTGAACCGGTAAGCGTTGATTTATCGGGCTGAGTGAAACATTCCCTTTAATTGAAAAAGTAGCATTCACGTTCTCGGGCTCAATTTGAATCAGCATCCTCCTGATTTCCGGTCAGCCGCGCTGACAATTACGCCACCGGAAAGATGGCTATTGGTCACATATCTGAAGCACAAACTTATTCTCTCGCAATATCACCCATATCTGGAACGACCAAGGATTTGATTACCCGATCTACACGATCAAGGCTTTGACTTTTTGCTCGTCTTAATTACAGTTCACACCAACTGAGCATGGAAAATTTTTATTTTCAATTTTTTTTCAGCCCATGTATAACAAAATCCACTCATCGCTTAATTTTGATAATTCATAATTTTTTCCCATTTTTATCAACTTCATGGTCTCATTTACTAAAGAAATATACATCAAATCTAAAAGTTCACAAGAATAAGAGTTGTTATAAATCACTTACACGGAGAGAAGTCGTGCACATCAGACGCGCGGTAAAGCAGACAGCTATCGTGCATCCATTCTGCGCGATATACGCGCAGAAACGACACCTCAGACGCGCATCACTGCACATTCGTCGTGCATGGAGCGTGGACGTCTTTCGCCGGTCATTTCTGCGTATCCTACGCGCACAGTTCTAGAGCGACCTGCTTGGGTTTGTTACGAGGGTGCGCTCCACGTATTTTTTCTTGGACAAGTTGACCCTGGACCCGAACGATGTCCAGGTGGTCAGGGTACCCGATGACGGTGTTCCAAGGGTGCGCTCCTGGTATTTTTCCTTGGAGTACCTGACTCTGGACCCGAACGATGTCCAGGTAGTCAGGGTACCCGATGACGGTGTTCCAAGGGTTCGCTCCTGGAGTTTTTGCTTGAGGAAGCTCACCCTGGACCCGGACGATGTCCAGGTGGTCAGGGTACCCGATGACGGTGTTCCAAGGATGCGCTCCTGGAATTTTCGCTTGAGGAAGCTCACCCTGGACCCGGACGATGTCCAGGTGGTAAGGGTACCCGATGACGGTCTTCGAAGTGTGCGCTCCTGGAGTTTTTGCTTGAGGAAGCTCACCCTGGACCCGGACGATGTCCAGGTGGTCAGGGTACTCGATGACGGTGTTCCAAGGGTGCGCTCCTGGAATTTTCGCTTGAAGCAGCTGACCGTGGACCCGAACGATGTCCAGGTGGTAAGGGTACCCGATGACGGTCTTCGAAGTGTGCGCTCCTGAAGTTTTTCAGGTACCCGGACTACCTGGACATCGTTCGGGTCCAGAGACAGGTACTCCAACGAAAAATACCAGGAGCGCAATCGTGGAACGGCGTCATCGGGTACCCTGACTACCTGGACATCGTTCGGGTCCAGAGTCAGGTACTCCAACGAAAAATACCAGAAGCGCACCCTTGGAACACCGTCGTCGGGTACCCTGACCACCTGGACATCGTCCGGGTCCAGGGTGAGCTTCCTCAAGCAAAAACTCCAGGAGCGCACCCTTGGAACAGCGTCATCGGGTACCCTGACTACCTGGACATCGTTCGGGTCCAGAGTCAGGTACTCCAACGAAAAATACCAGGAGCGCACCCTTGGAACAGCGTCATCGGGTACCCTGACTACCTGGACATCGTTCGGGTCCAGAGTCAGGTACTCCAACGAAAAATACCAGGAGCGCACCCTTGGAACACCGTCATCGGGTACCCTGACCACCTGGACATCGTCCGGGTCCAGGGTGAGCTTCCTCAAGCAAAAACTCCAGGAGCGCACCCTTGGAACACCGTCATCGGGTACTCTGACCACCTGGACATCGTTCGGGTCCAGGGTCAGGTACTCCAACGAAAAATACCAGGAGCGCACCCGTGGAACGTCGTCATCGGGTACCCTGACTACCTGGACACCGTTTGGGTCCAGGGTCAACCCGTCCAAGAGAAAATACGTGGAGCGCACCCTCGTAACAAACCCAAGCAGGTCGCTCTGGAACTGTGCGCGCAGGATACGCAGTGTGACCGGCGAAAGACGTCCATGCTCCATGCACAACGAATGTGCCAGTGATGCGCGTCTGAGGTATCGTTTCTGCGCGTATATCGCGCAGAATGGATGCACGATAGCTCTCTGCTATAATGCTCGTCTGACGCGCGGGTCTGCGCGTCTGTCGTGCATGACTTCTCTCCGTGTATATTTTATAAAAATGTGACTTCTCAACCTCAAAATTTATTTTTTTCTAGTCACTTGATTATCCTCATATGAAAAGTGATGGCCTTTAGAGTGAAGGCATTAACTCGTGATTTGATTGGTGTAGATCTAACCACGTGATTTGTAGTGTGATGTATATAGATATAGAGTGATAGATGTATATAGATAGAGAATAGTCGATGACATGATATTATGGGTTAGGATAGTCAGTTTCGTTGATGAAGCTGTCATAAGTTTCGACAATTTATTTTCAAAACTATAATTATAGGTATGTGCATTTGATTGATGGTACGTGGATATTTTAAGCTACCTTTTAGTTTTGAAAAGTTGCCGGATAGGATAACTCTGTTAGGTTAAGATGTCTGATTTGCAAGTTTTATGTGTTATGTGGTTTGATGAATAGTTTAGTGTTTTTTAAAATTTGAAATCGTCTTACGAGCTCAAGTGTCGATAACTTAGGATTATTTAAATAGAAGTAGTCAGTGCTCGATAGTTTTTTCTAATATTTATACAGTTTTTACATGGATCATGAGAATGTAAGGTTCAGTTATTCATTTAGCTTTTGGAAATTTTCATAATGAAATGAACTGAGAAGTACGTCAAAACGATTATGGTCAAGAATCGTGGAAACAATAATTGAAATATGATTTTGGAACGGATAAATGTAGATCGCGCGCAGCGCGTTAGATGTAGCTAGTGTATATGATTTTATTAGATATATAATAAAACACAGGAAACCCCAAAAGATACATAATACCACTTGCATTATTGTGCCTTGATGAATGTATCTCACCTTTATTTTCTAATACACTTGGATTGACATGTACCTGGTGAGTTCACAAATCCAGCACATGTGTGATTGTAGAGATTGTACAACCTTGGTTGTTTGGTCAGAGCCATTGGTCTCGTCCCAAATGACAATCTGTCATCTGAGACGTATTCCCATGTACTGCAAACCATTTCTACTATTGTCACTGGATACTACATCATATTTAATCCTCAAACACACATAGAAAAAGTCAATAACATGTATAACTATCCAAATTCACTTATATATAACAACATGTATAATGTTAGGGCCCAGCCTTGCTCCGCCCATTTTTGAAATTTTAGATTGACACGAGTCGCATCGCACATTCGTGATGCGCATTTTCCCACATGCTATCCGAGTTGCGCCGAGAAGCGACATTAGGATTAAGCATACATGTGTGAGTGTAAGAATGCGCTGATTGAGACGCGTCCATGCGACGGATGGTGAGTTGCACGTAGTGCATGGGAATCATGAGGACAGCTTGCATTTTTGTGCAGCTGCCCAACATTGAAACGGATGGATGTCGGCTATAAGATATTCTCTTATCAGCCTGTGCGAAGCCACGAGCAGCCAGCGGGCACTCGTGCGGGAATGCTAGTTTATAAGTGCAAGTTGCACACGGCAACTGCGCAGCTTCAAATTAGTCAGAAACGGCCATAGGAGATCTTCTTATCGGCACGTATAAGTTGACGAGTAGCCAGCGGGCACTCGAGCGAAAACGACGAATGAATGTATAGACGAATATATGAAACCCTGCATTTAATGCAACTGGAATTGTTCGCTATAGGAAATAAGCAATTGATCTGGCCAGATCAGAGTTTATCTATGTTTATATACTTTTATTGGAGACAGGCCGAGGTGCCATGAGCAAATGGAATCTCTTATCAATAGCGTTTTGCCAGGATTCATAAGTGCTATGTGAAATAGTTGAATGACATGTATGAGTAAACCGTTGCGCCTTGCAGCGCATACATAGATTTGTAACGAAGCGAGCGCGCTTCGTATTCATAAGTATTCGCGCGTGCGAACGGAGGAAAGACGCTGAGCCACGCGCGCTTGTTATCACTCCATGAGGGAGAGGTAATTCTCGCGAAGTGCAACTGCGCTTCCCAACCGTTTCGCGCCCTGCGAGCGCATCTTGACGTGACGTCACGACGCTTATAAAAGAAGCGGGTGGCCGGACATGGAGCACGCGAGTGGCGCAGCTCCCCCGCGAACGCGTATCATACTTACATCTATTTCGGAAGAACAGAATTATATAGAACGATCCAACCACGCGGGATCGAGTGTTAAATATAGGATTTGGCAACATAATAAAGTTTAGTGCTATTGCACTTGAAGTGTGTTTTGTTAACAACACCCCCCCCCCCACACCACACATGCATCCGGAACCAACGAGTATACGGCCCAGCGCGCCACGGACTACTCGGCTGCCACGCTGCCAAGCTCCAGCAAAGGACAACCAGGCGCCGGACTGATTAGGAGTATGTAAGTGACCGAGCGATCTTACACACGGATAACGGATCGCGACACCTTCCAATAACAAACATTCCAACCAATATAGGGGTATTTCGCCCAACCGCCCCTCTAAGTAACGGTCGGGCCATTACAATAATTTAGTGTTCGAATTGAATTTCCTTATAAGAACTTGAATTCTGCCCACTTGTTGTCCAAAATCAGACCATATACGAATAATAGCAAAAATTTACTACTTACACTTTATCTCCTGTTCCAATAAAAATTCTGGCCCAATGCAGCATGCCTGGAACATGGAATAAATCACAAAGAATCATCTTATAAAAATACATGTACAGAAGTATAAATTAAGTTAATTTATCTGAATATTGTATCATCTCCATTGAAAATTTATCAGCTTTACCAGTTGAAGTTTCAATCCTGCTCCTACTATGAAGAACAATACGTTAGAATGGATATGAAAATTATTCTAAGAATTGATCCAATTCCCATTTCTCTACAATTAATCAGTGTACTCACATACTTGTTGATTCATCGTAACAAATAATTTACAAACTTGAATGAGTTATTTAAATTTTTTTCGCAGAAAATTTTTTTAATAATTGGCCATAAAATCATTTAATTCTAGTATACTAAAAAGAACCTACAATTTTCGTCGATAAATGTTATTTCCCAACCACAGTTAAAATTTCGTCAATTTGTTGAAAATTGACAGAAGTATCAGTGCGGTCTGGTCAAAAAAGGTGGTTTCGAGAAAAATGCCTTCAAAGTCCCAAGTACTATGAATTCAATAGAAACCCTTACTGCATAACTGTCCGCGCGCTCCAGATATCGCCTATTTGGCTTCGCGACTTTGTTTAGAATATCGATTTTTTAAGAACTTAAAATCT
Organism: Aphelinus atriplicis; assembly: GCA_020882685.1. Taxonomy (NCBI): domain Eukaryota; kingdom Metazoa; phylum Arthropoda; class Insecta; order Hymenoptera; family Aphelinidae; genus Aphelinus; species Aphelinus atriplicis. Next base: position 7,173,704 of record CM037075.1, read on the forward strand.
TTTCCCCCACGTGATGGACTTTTTACATCATTCCTAGATAGTTTATGGAGCGTTTAACCCATTAGCGCCCAAACGGCCGTTTTTTTGAGCGATAGATTTCATATGGTTATGATAGTTCAAAAAATTTGGGAAGAACATTTTCTTTTGCAAAATTTTGTCAGCTTTCCGATTCCTTTCTTTTATCTCGAATAAATGAATGCCCTCATTGTTATAAACAATTGATTGTAAAAAAAACACAAAATTTCGAGTCAAAATTTTTTTTGTGTCAACCGTAAAACATGGAAACCGGTCGCAACGGACCCCGGGAAGTGAATTTCGAGCGTCCATGGACCTTCAACTAAAAGTTGGCATAGTTGTAATTGTTCAAATTTATTTTTGGAAGACCCAAAATGGCGGCCGATCGAAAAAATTGTAGCTTTCAACTTGGCAATTGTTTTTCTCGAAAACTATGGGTCAAATAAAAAAATTCTTAGGAACAAAAAAGTCTTAGAATAACCTGAAGAACACTCTTGAATTTTTTTCAGAATGTTTTGATTGAATTTTTTAGATCGAAGCTCTCTGGGCGTTAGCGTCAAGAATCTCGCGTTGTAACGGCTAGAGTGTGATTATTTGAAAGAAGACTCGATGATATTACGTACAGCGCTACCGCGCGCTTACAATAAGAAAACGTTTTCTTACTCTTATGTTTACGTACGCACTCCCGGCCGTTTTCAGTCGTGTTAGTAAACATTTTTAAACTACTTCGCAGCATCGTGGCGAAAAATGAAAGTATACAGATTGTAGTTCTGTATTTCTTTTTTCGAAATACCGTCGAAAAATGGAAATCAGATCATCCCTGTCGTGAGGAGGTATGTTGCAAGAATTTGAAGAAAAGCACACTGAGAAAACAAAATATTAACAGTTAAGATGCTACTTTAGCTGTTAATGCGCCGCATGGAGATATGGAGATACAAAATTCAGCTTTAGACTGACTTTTTTATCGTACGATAACTTTTGAAGGATGTCACTGGCTCATGCCCATTAATAACAATTGTAATTATTAATAACTAAAGGGGACACGAGAGAGTGCAATCTCGCCCGGCGCTGATGCTGGGCGAGTTCTCAGAGTCGTGGGTAGGAATTAAGGTGGTGAATCGGGGCCACAGAAACGCGCACACATAAAAGAATAATGCTTTATTAGCAGTCAATAGGGGTACAAGTACTGGGGGACGCGGCGCAGTCGAATGAGAGAGAGAGAGAGAGAGAGAGAGCAACGCGTGGAAACCAACCTTTGTGTTTCTCGCTGTACGTGGAGGACGGCGGCGTGGAGCTGTTGTCGGCGCTCGGGGAAAATGCCGGCGTTCCGGAGCCGGGGAAGCTGGCGCTGGGTACGTGGGCCTCGTCTCGGCCGTGGCGCGGGAAGGCTGCTCGTGGTGTCAGCGCTATTGCCTGACACGTAGACACGGGGCACCGGGCACAGCACAGCACGTGGCGCGGTCGCACGGAGAAAGTCACGGGGAAGTTGCGTAAGGGACAAGGGCCAATTGCTGCTGTCGCGCTCGCGCTTGGGCACACACTGATTATCCGCGCGCGGCACCTGTAACTGCCGCGCCGCGGTGTTCATGTCGCGATCTCTCTGTCTCTCTCTCTCTTACCTTATGCTTCGCCGGCGCTATGTATAAGACATCATAATGTTTGCTGGAATAGGGAGCCTCACGGTACAAAGTACCCGTGACAAGGAATAGTCTGATTTTCCTGAAATTTTGCACACAGGTTGGTCTCCGGAAGATGTCAACTGAGTTCGGTGTTTAGCAACATCCGTTGTTTATTTCCATGGCAACCGTTGCTAGCGTATTTTTGATAATTTCCCATATAATTCATTATAAATGATCATTTGGGTTTGTATATTTATGGGATTCTATAAGAATCAAAGAGAAATTTCCCGTAGAAACCGTTGTTGATGTCTATATCTAGCAACCGTTGTTTATATCCCTTGCAACCGTAACTAGGAAATGGAAAAAGTCAGTAGGAGGTCCATTTTTGGAACTGTTGATGACTAAGAAGTAAGAACATCGAAGCTCCGACATTTACCATAGCAACCATTGTTTGCGTCCTTAGCAACTGTTACTATGGAGTGGGAAAAGTCTGTTGGAGGTCCATTTTCGGAACTGTTGATGACTAAGAAGTAAGAACATCGAAGCTCCAACATTCATCATAGCAACCGTTGTTTACGTCCTTATCAATCGCTACTATGAAGTGGAGGAAATGAGTTAGAGGTTTATTTTGCTTTCTCAAAGAGTGGTGATTAATTCAAGTTGAGGTCCAATTGCAATACTTTGAGAAAGCATACTGTTGAAGCACTTTTCATCACTTCATCATCGATCGATTCCACTGTTCGTACAAAATTTTCTGCTGCTTCGTTAGCAGCCAGATTATAGGCGCTAAGAATATATATACACTATTCTGTTCCGCTTTCTTAAAAATAACGATTTGTAAATTAAGGACCATTGTCGCTCACTAGCATGATATATGTATAGGGGGCGTATCTTGTCAACTCTCCAGAGCCTGCGCGCGGACGCTAAAACCTCGCGTTTTCGACGCTTGTTTTCGACTCTATTAGACCAATATTTAAATGACGTCGGATATGATATGAATGTAGTTTTTTGTCAGCTTTCCGATAGTGAATTTAGTTTTCCAAAATTTTCACGTTTTCCCAGAAAAAAAACATAAAAAATGCCATATCTCAGAACCCTGTTTCTTTAGATTTTTTTTAATAGTCTAGATTGGGAGCTGACCTTTTTTTTACATTGATATAGCCTCTAAAAAAATAGGACTATTTCGTTATTCTCGAGGAATTGAGTAGTGAACATGAGAGGTTGCGCCGCGCCACGCTGCTTCCACGCGCTCGGGCTCGAGTCTTCTATATACGTAAGTGCCGAATTCAGAGTACATTCGATATCCATATTATCTAATAAGTTAGTTCGTTGTGATTTTTGTTAGTCATTCCAATATTCTGCAACAGAAAAAATTTGCATCCGTATACTTGGAATACACGATTTTATGGCTACAGGACAATTGCTATTGACTTGAGTAAATGCAAAAGAGAGCTTTTGAGTTGCTAATCATGAATTCGTTGTCAGATTAACGAAATTTAAAATGTCGTAATTATTGATGTGTACGCTAGATGGATACCGTATTTTTTGTGCCGACAATAGAATTTGGCTAGTAATGGATGTGATAATATCCGTTATTAAAATCAAATCATACTCTTAAGAAAATCTTCCCAAATTGTCTATAAACAAAATATTGTTTCTCAAGCTCAGCAAACAAACCGTTCTGTATATGAGTTTATTAAATATATAATAAGACTGTAAGAGAAATCCTCCTCTCTTGGAATAACGTGAATAAAAAAGAGAGATCCTATTAAACCTTTACTTTCTCTATTCATCAATTCATCCATTTTGGACGTTTGACGTTCCAATATTGAAGCAAGATGAGTAAAGCTCCTACTATGAAATGTGACAATCCATTTCAGAAACCAAATCATTATATAAAAAATAATTTGGTGAATTTCCCAAAATTATTTACAGAAAATGATCTATCAATGCCTGCAGATGCGCAAATTTTTTCTGAAATGTAAAATTAAACTATTCTCGTCTTGCGGAAAGAAAAATGCTGCGAATAATCCATCTTCTCTGTATAGTAAGAAATCTAAAGTAGGTCGGAAACTGAACTTTGGAAACAGTTTTCTTGCTCGGAATGGGAAGCAAGAAAAGCTCAAGATGTAGTGGCTCAAAATGGTATTTTAACATCGCCTGCTAATAAGAAAGGCAAAGTATTACCTGAACAAACTGTATCTTTAGTTCAAAGTTTCTATGAAGACGATGCTAATAGTCGATTGATGCCTGGGATGAAAGATTTCTTATCTTTCAAAAATGATGATGGCAAGCGAGTCCCTGTGCAGAAACGATTATTGCTCTGTAACTTGCTTGAGCTCTTTACTCAGTTTAAGAAAGAGAATGGGAATGTCAAGATAGGATACACCAAGTTTGCACAGCTCAAACCTCCCCATTGTGTTTTAGCCGGTAGTAGTGGAACGCATAATGTTTGTGTGTGTGTTCATCACGAGAATGTAAAGCTTATGTTGAAAGGGGTGGAATTGGAATGCTTAACAGAAAACACACAATAATCTTTGAAAAATTACCACGACTGCATTATTGCAATTGTATGTGCCAAACCATTAGATGCGTGTTTTTTAGGAAGCTGTTTAGATTGTTCGAATACAGCTGTGCTCAAAGAAACTTTACTCAAAGTTTTTGACAATAACAATATTCACGAAGTAAAATTTGAAGCGTGGATGCAAACCGATCGTTGCTCAATCGTCACGCAAAATATGAAAACCAGTGAATATCTGAATATATTGGGTGACAAGTTAATGAAGTTGAAATTATGCGTTTGTTGTGCAAAATTCAGCTCAATCATTCCACTGGAATAACAATCAAGCAACAATTTTCACAGTCGTTATTTACTTCCGAAGAAATGAAGAACTTCAGCACAAGAGCCTGGCCATAATCTCAAATAATTTAGCTCACGATACAGTTGCAGTCCATGTGTACCAAGAAATAATCATAAGATATCTGAAAAAAGAGTTCAAACCTAAGGAAATTTATTATAGTACCGATGGAGCAGGTCAGCACTTTAAAAATCAAAAAAGTTTTTCTAATCTTGTTTACCATCAAAAAGATTTTGGCATTCCCGTGGAATGGCATTTCTGTGCTACAGTGCATGGAAAGGGGGCATGCGATGGAATTGGAGCTAATGTAAAACGAGGTGCTAAATTAGCGAGTTTATCATACAGATGCACTCAATTTGTAGAACTCAACTGAACAAATTGATTTGAGATCATAGCAGTAGCTTGCGTATGTTGAAAATTGAAATATCAGTACTTGCTTGAAATTTCTTTGATTCAGAAAACTGACGTACATGGGGAGACTAGAGCTGGTTGACGCTCTTTTTAAAATTATGTGCTCGTAGCTTCCACTCACATTAAAGGAAAGAAATCTAATTATATTGATCGATTGTACTCCGGTACCTCACAGCTCATGTTAGAATCGAGTTTACTAAGATATCATGAGTAGTTCTTTTAAAAAAATTCATTCTTTACGGTGTATTATTTTTTGCGAACTCACCCTGGGTACTTGGCACGTCGGCATTCATGTTGGGGTAAGTTGGCATTCAACAATTTACTTGAGAATGAACATTATACAATGAACATAAACTATGTTTTCTTGAAGAATATCAATATTGTTGAATCAATATTATCAGATACAATATTGTTTATAACATTTTTAAACCATTATCAATAATTTTCTAAATCAAAGTCAATAAACAAATATGATAATAAAATTTTATTTTGAAACACACTGAAAACATATTGTTCTCTCACTCTGACGCAATTTCATTAGTTTTATTTGGAAGTTTTAGTACTGAGTTATGACTACTGCAATTGAAGTTACTATTCCTGATATCAGTACCCACTTGAACTGCCTTTGATTCTGAAAACTGCCGTAGACTCATATTTTACATCTTCATGATTATCTATAATAGTCCTCTTAGTTAAATGTCCAAGCGGGTACTAATATTTTCAATTCCACTCCAGACAAGCTATTGTGATGATTTTATATTAGTTTGTTCAGTTGGGTTCTACAAATTGAGTTCATCTTGATAATTTTGAATGGAAGTCATAATAAGTAGCTTAGGTATGGTAGCATTTGGAATATAAGTAATACCCGTTTGAACTTCCTTCGATTCTGAAAGCTGCCGTAAACTCATATTTTATATTTTCATGATTATATGATAGTCTTCTTAATTAAAAGTCCAACTGGGTACTAATATTTTTAATTCCATTCTAGGCAAGCTATTGTCATGATCTCAAATCAGTTTTTTCAGTTGAGTTTTACGATTCCATCTCTGTCTGCCGTACAGTTCAGACGTCATGCTCTGATTGCTCCGCTGCTGCTTTGGGTCAGCCGAGTGAAAGTCGCTCAATTTGATCTGCGCTGATCATTTACTCTCGCGAAAATTTGGAAGGTCTGCTGCTTCTCTGATTCTGAATCTGCTCGTTGTGTTCGTCTCCTTCTGGGAGTGTACTTGGGACTCTCTCTGGATTTGGATTTCGGTGCTGGAAGGCGTGTCATCTAGATAATTTGAACTCTGGTTTAATTTCCTCGCCAAATTTTTCCCGCTTTCCCTCATTATTGTTCTTTTTTGTGAATTATAGTTATTGCCGAGCGCTCAATATTATTTCTTTCGGCTCTGGATTTTGATTGGTTGGCGATGGTTTTGTGTGGCCCCTGTCCGTTAATTGATTGAATTTAAATTCAATCGGTTCGGTTTCTGTGTCTCTGTTGACACGAAGCGGTCACTGATCGCTCTCGGTTCACTTATCAGACTTTGCTCTGAACCTGGATATCGGGGATTATTGAAATCTAAATCGGAGTTGTTGTTTCCAATCCATGAGAACTTTTCCTTATATAGCTATTGACATGTCTTCCCAGAAGAGGAAAAATTCGGACGATCCTTCTCATGGCATTGGCAGGGCGAATCAATCGGAAGATAATTATAAATTTGACTATCATGGTATGTCGGAGAAACGGAGTAGATTTGACAGGGAGAATGATGATCACTCTCAGATGGAGTTTTTTTGACACTTTTCTAAAGATCAACATAAATCCCAATTAAGAAATAGATATCAAAGTAATTCGTCTGCAACTTCTGATATATCTTTTTGGCGTTCGTGAAAACGAGAATATATGCCATCTTCATATTGCCGAAATTGGCGAAGAAAATCTTCAAAGCGAATATCAAAGTTGCGGGTTTATGTATGACTGCTCAGAATAAGTTCACCGTTACTCTCAATGGCTACTCTTAAGATTAGTCGACAAGAAGCGATATTCCTTATTCAAAAAAGATATCAGCAATCATACAAAGACAATGGCGGATCAAGCCACGTTGTCGAGTAATCTTACTATTATATGAAGAAAAAACAATTGTTGTTCGCAAAAATCTCAAAAACTACTGAACCAATCGCTTCCAAATTCTGACAGTAGCTTTACTATGTACCCTGAAGTGTCATAGACTATTAAGATTAATCTTCAATAAATTAGGAACGTTTCGATGTAAAATGTGTGAATAATATGCTAATCAGCTCCGGCTTCTCTCTTTGGCCACTTGGCAGTGAGACGCGAAACGCTATCTAAAGCAATCACGCGGCTGAAGTAGTGCGGTCTGGCTTATAAGTATAAGGCAATCAGTGTCGAAGTCCTCGATTTTCTTCTGGAAAACTATAAATTGGTCGTCTTATTGTTACTCCCCATATTATAGCAGTATGATCGGTTGCCTAAATAATCGAGCTCGCATATATTTTCCTGAGTAATTATTTTTAATGCCTTAATTTGAAGTTCCGGCTTCTCTCTTTGTCCACTAGGTGGCGAACCGCTGTACGAGCCGTTCACGCGGTTTCTTTTGCTATTACAATAAACAAGGCTCAAGGTCAGACATTTAAATATGTCGGAATTGATTAACATTCAGATTGTTTTTCGGGCAGTTGTATGTTGAACTTTCTAGGAAGGGAAAATTGGAAGACCAATCCATCCCAATGCCGAATGGTAAAGAGAAAATCAAAAATGTTGTTTATTCTGAAGTACTTTAGGGATTTAAAACTTTGAACACTTGAATGTTACGTTTTTATTCCTATGCACAGTTAATAATTATCATTCAAATTCTATTAACTCGCAGAGCGGGCAATGCTAGTCCCTTCATCAACAGAAAAGACGTTGGAATAGAGAAATCCTTTGTTGATCGTTCAAATTTTCCTCTGGCAAGTAAATCTCAGTGATTCAATCAACAATCAACAACCCCACCTTCCCTTTGTCGGAAATTGATATTCCAAATTATTTTAATTTTTTGAATGATGGTTTTTCATTGAGTAGGGAAATCAATGGTCAGAGAGGAGGGAAATGGGGTCCTATGGCCTGGGAAATGGATGTTGACGGGAATCTTGAAGAGAAAAACTTGAATACTAATGGGTTCCGCTCTATTGACGGTGGATTATTACAGAGCGATCCTGTCGGAAACGCTATAGGAATCTCTTAAAGGATTCTAGCCACTTATTTTAATACCATTTTACTATTTTGACCTCTCCTTCGTTTGTGAGATACATGAACTTTTTTTTCTCTATTTATTTATTCATTTATTTGAGTTCCTTCATTGTTTTTTTTGGTTTTGCATTATTGTAATGAGCGCATTTCGAACTTTATTCTTCCTGAAGGAGCTGACATTTTTGCTATGGCAGAAACAAAATTGACAAATTCTAGTAGAATTTCGACTGTTCCAGGATATCATAATATCTGCAAAGATAGGAATATTCTCTCTGGTTCTCACGGGGAGACCTACTCATTCACATTGAGGATCGATTTGAATTCAAGTCCGTGGATTTCCCCAGCATTTCCAAGAAATTAGAATTTTGGTTCTTCCGGTCTCCGTTTTCAATACAGATTTATGCAGTGGCTTGCATCGAACTCGGTAGATCTATAGTTCCCTTTACCCTATATCCCTTCCGTTCCTATTCCCCCGCTGAACCGGAGAGTTGGCTATTGGAAACAGATGGGTGCCTACGACGCATACGTCGTTAGCCATCGCTTTGTCAGCTGTTGTCATTATCACGTTCACTGTTTCTACCGAATATTCGCCCAGTATATACGTTCAGTCTTCACCCCAGGTCCCAAAAGGTTCATGGTAGACCGATACATGCCTTAGAGGTATGTTCGGACACAGAAGGAAGAAAAAAAGTTGAGTCCTATAAATTGAGTGCATCTATATAATTTTTATGGACTTTATGATCTATATTCTTAGCATCCAAAAACGAAATCTGATTATCCGTTGGATAATCAATATTCTCCATATATGCCTATAATAGATAAATGAATTACATGAAAAGAATATTAGTTGATAATATCTATTTATCAGCTTTTTCTAAGTTTACGCCTAGTTGGCATATCTGTAAACTGACAAAGCACTCTTAAATCTGTTTCGGTTCTTCACAATCTTCCAACAGAACTTCTACAAACTTGTTGATGTATAGAGATTAAACTCGAGGATAAGATACAAAAATAATATAAAAAATCAAACATTAGATACTGATTGTATGTAGAAAAAAAAGATGAGAAAATTGGAAAGTGCATCAAATCGTCGCCTCCGTGTAAAAAGGGGCCAACTCAGCGTCCGGAACAAGAAGGGGCTAACTCGCTGGCCGGGCAAGAAGGGGCCAACTCGCCGTCCGTGCAAAAAGGGGCCAACTCGCAGTCCGTGTAAAAAGGGGCCAACTCGCCGTCCGTGCAAGAAGGGGCCAACTCGCCGTCCGTGCAAAAAGGGGCCAACTCAGACGAGTTTTGAATTTCACATAAAATCCAGTTCACGAATCTCTTGAGAAGTCTTATGCACACTATGTGATAGCCGTAGTGCGTCTCTTTCAATGATTAGGTGATTTTCACGTAATTTACATGTCATCAGAATGTAATATGTCAAGTTAACTATTCACGTTAAACGGCTTTTGCTCGATGGTTTCTTTTAGAAATGGTATACATATGTTTTTGACGTCGCTCATAGTGGATCCGGCCTGAAATTCTAAAAATTCAAATTAGAGCCTCTAAGATCGCCTGATAAAAATTTGGAATAAAATCCGGCCTCGGATTTTGAAAATTCGAATTAGATCAAGCTTCTAAGATCACCTACCAAAAATTTGGAAAAAAATTGAATTTTGTCGAAAATTGGTATACATGGGTTTTCGAGGTCGCTGATTACAAATCCGGCCTCAGACTCTGAAAATTCGAATTAGATCAAGCCTCTAAGATCACCTGACAAAAATTTGGAAAAAAATTGAATTTTGTCGAAAATTGGTATACATGTGTTTTCGAGGTCGCTGATCACGAATTCGGCCTCAGATTTTGAAAATTAAGATTAAAGCCTCTAAGATCACTTGATAAAAATTTGGAAAAAAATTGAATTTTGTTGAAAATTGGTATACATGGGTTTTTGAGAACGCTGATTACAAATCCAGCCTCAGATTTTGAAAATTCGAATGAGATCAAGCCTCTAAGATCACCTAACAAAAATTTGGAAAAAAATTGAATTTTATTGAAAATTGGTATACATAGGTTTTTGAAGTCGCTGATCACGAATCCGGCCTCAAATTTTGAAAATAATAATTAGAGCCTCTAAGATCACTAGATAAAAATTCGGAAAAAAAAATTGAATTTTGTCGAAAAGTGGTATAAGGTAACTGTACCCAATGTGCCCCCCCCTAAAGGTTTTTCGCGAATTTGACTATGATAGACTTCGAATTTTAAAATTCTGTGAACGGCATCTCAAAGCTTAGCTCAATACCTATTAGAAACCATCTTCATAATCATTATTCGACTACTTTAACCTATCGAAAATCGCAATTTAAAAAAAAAACGCAAAAAGGCTAAATGCACAAAACGTGTACTCAATTTGGCACAATTTTTTAATCATTAGCTACAGCCACACAGGCTTACAGGGACGATCCAATTGGCATTGAAATAAACTCTCAATTATGTTCCCAGTGATATTTATACAAAATTTTTAACATACAGCTCAAAAATACGCGTCTAAATCATCGTAATATGTCTATACAAATATTCAATGATTTCACTCAGTCTTCCCATTTAAAAACGCGTAGAGGGGCACATTGGGTTCACTTTTTTCTGATGCAAAAAACAGCAATTTGAGCAGGATAAAAAATAATTTTAGGAAAACTGATGAGACCAATCGAAGGCTGAGATGTTTTTACACAAAAAAGAGTAATAACACTTTGAGAGATAAGAATTATTGACACCTGATTTTTGAGGTTGAGTGTGAAAAGTGAAATAAGAAAATGGTGAAAAAATCAGTAAGTGAAACTTCAAAGTATTGTAGGAGAGTGGTTTTAAGGGCTAAATGGGCGGGGAAGATACCGAAAATTCTCATTTAATTCTCCCAACATAACCCAAGAGTGACTGATGCTCAGAGAGCACCGGAAATACGAAATCTGACGATTGTGCCAAATTGGGTACAGTGCCAAATTGGGTACAGTTACCTTACATGGGTTTTTGAGGTCGCTTATTACGAATCCGGCCTCGGATTTGAAAACTTCTAGTTAGAGCCTCAAAGATTAGCGACCGAAATATTAAAAAGATACTGTATTTTTATGGAAACTAGTAATAATCTCTCGCTCGCTGTCGCTCGCCCGAGTCTTTCGAGTGGATTTTAATTGAAAAATGTACAAAATATTCTATAATCTTCAATATTCAACTCAGTTTCAATAAGTTATACTTTTAATTTAATGAAAATAGATATCAATCGACATCATAATGCATATAAATTATAGCCCTCGATCTTCTCTTTCGATCCATCACACCACATTTTCTTCAAATCATCATTTTCTAAGTTGTTTATCAGATAGAAAATTGGAGAAAAGTGGTTTTCGGCAACGCGGCAAGTTTTCTATGACGTATATTACGCGCCCACGTCTATTTTTTTTGGATTTCCCACCTCAGATTATGAAAGCGCTCATTTTCTTCTATAAATCTGCAAAATCAAATTTTGAATAGATAACTATATACTATTTTTTATACTATTTTTACAACGTTTTCTGGAATCAAACGTCAAATAATTATTTTTGGTCAATACGCCCCCACAATATCAATTCTTCCAACACAAATCAAATTCACAACCGAATCAAATTGTAGCTCTTGACCTCCTCTTTCGTCCCATAATACCGAGTATTCTTCAAATCATCAAGTTCCATGTTGTATATTACTTCAAAATCTTTCGTATGACGAAAATTCGGCTACACATGATTATCCACAACTTAGATCACGCTCACGCGTCTATTTTTTTGAATTTTTGACCTCAGATTATGAAAATGCTCGGCCTCCTCTATCGATCTGCCAGACCCGATTTCAAAATACTCTAACAAAACATTGTTTACAAGAGAAAAATATGGGAATCATAAATTGTGTACGGATTAATTTTAATATAATGTAAATATTCAAGCCCATTAGATATTCTTTCGATCAAACATACTCTAAATGGCACCAGATCATAATCTTACGTATTTATCTGAAAGCATAAAAATCGCAAAGTAAACTACCAATTTTCAATTACATACTTCATGCCTACTCATCAATATTTTTGATTTTTTCACGATGAATAATTGAAGCGCTAAATGAGCTCTATCGATACCTCCTATCAGAATGTTCATCACGACGCTGTTTCATACATTTTCGTACGTCTTAGAAAACTTGCCACGTTGCCGAAAACCATTTTTTCCAATTTTCTATCTGATAAACAACTCAGAAAATGACGATTTGAAGAACATATGGTGTGATGGATCGACAGAGGAGATCGAGGGCTATAATTTATATGCATCATGATGTCGATTTATATCTATTTACAGTTATTTTAAAGTATAACTTCTCAAAACTGAATTGAATATAAAATTCACTCGAAAGACTCGAGTGAGCGACAGCGAGCGAGAGATCATTGCATCGTATATGAATAAAATTATAATTGGGAATATACACACGAATGCATGTATTAACTCTAAACGAGCGAAAACTAGAAGAATGTAATCACACTTAAAACAGTTTTTTCTATGAAGTCAAATATGAGATGGTTTTTTATTTGGGTAACCTTCTAAAAGGATGTTTCCTTGTTACGGTCGACGATGTTGAAGATTTAGGCTTATTTCAATCTGAAGCTGTATGTGTAATCGGCGACCTAAAAAACCCATGTATACCAAGTTCCATTAGATTCCATTATCTTTCCAAATTTTCGGTCGGCAATCTTGCAGGTTCAATCTAATTCGAAGTTTGAAAATCTGAGGCCTGATTCATAATCAGCGATCATGTAAACCCATGTATACCAAGTTTTATTCAAATCCAGTATCTTTTCAAATTTTCGGTCACCAATCTTAGAGGCTATGATTCTAATATTTTAAATCTGAGGCCGGATTCGTAATCAGTGACCTCAAAAACCCATGTATACCAGATTTCATCAAAGTTCAATTTTTTTTTCAAATTTTCGTCAGGTGTTCTTAGAGGCTTGACCTAATTTGAATTTTTGAAATCCGAGGCCGGATTCGTAATCAGTGACCTCAAAAACCCATGTATAACAATTTTCGACAAAATTCAATTTTTTTCCAAATTTTTATCAGGTGATCTTAGAGGCTCTAATCTTAATTTTCAAAATCTGAGGCTGGATTCGTGATCAGCGACCTCAAAAACCCATGTATACCAATTCTCGACAAAATTCATTTTTTTTCCCAAATTTTTGTCGGGTGATCTTAGAGGCTTGATCTAATTCGAATTTCCAAAATCTGAGGCCGGATTTGTAATCAGCGACCTCGAAAACCGATGTATACCAATTATCGACAAAATTCAATTTTTTTCCAAATTGTTGTCAGGTGATCTTAGAGGCTCTAATCTCAATTTTCAAAATCTGAGGCCGGATTCGTGATCAGCGACCTCGAAAACCTATGTATACCAATTTTCAACAAAATTCAATTTTTTTCCAAATTTTTATCAGGTGATCTTAGAGGCTCTAATTTGAATTTTTAGAATTTCAGGCCGGATCCACTATGAGCGACGTCAAAAACATATGTATACCAATTTCTAAAAGAAACCATCGAGCAAAAGCCGTTTAACGTGAATAGTTAACTTGACATATTACATTCTGATGACATGTAAATTACGTGAAAATCACCTAATCATTGAAAGAGACGCACTACGGCTATCACATAGTGTGCATAAGACTTCTCAAGAGATTCGTGAACTGAATTTTATGTGAAATTCAAAACTCGTCTGAGTTGGCCCCTTTTTGCACGGACGGCGAGTTGGCCCCTTCTTGCACGGACGGCGAGTTGGCCCCTTTTTACACGGACTGCGAGTTGGCCCCTTTTTGCACGGACGGCGAGTTGGCCCCTTCTTGCCCGGCCAGCGAGCTGGCCCCTTCTTGTTCCGGACGCTGAGTTGGCCCCTTTTTACACGGAGGCGACGAAATAATGACGATTAAAATAAACGCTAATTGTAAAAATTAATAATATTGCTGCTCATAAGCCATGAAGTTGAGTAAACATAAACATTGTCACGATTATCAGAAGAATAACTTCAAACTTTTCACCGACATGAATAATGAAGTGTAAGAGAAACACACGTCCTTAGATTGTAATAATATAAAAAACAACAATTATTAGTTGCTGGTAATGGCATGAAAGTATTTGACATAAAAATGCGTGCAAATATAGGTAATCTGATATCTGTAAATGTATCGTGATGAAATTGACTATGCAGGCTGCTATGCGGGTGACTCTACAAATGGGTAATTTACTAAATATTTCGCAAATTTGCTTAACGAACAATTGATTTGAATCAAATTAAGAAGAAAAAAAGAGAAAACGTGTTGCCCAATTTAATATTGCATGACTTTACTGGCGCATCGCGGGTGTCAACGAGCGAGGAAAAGTGTGTGAATAGTGTGTCGAAGTACGGGAACTTATCAACTATTGTCTTCATTTTCTTGATCCTCTGCGTCTTCTTGACTGACGGTATGGTCTTCTTGGTCGTTCGGAAGGCGAATGAGCTTGTCCACAGCTCCACGAAATTTTGAAAAAGCCGTCTTGATTTCGAAGACTCGCACAAGGCCATCGTTGCCTGGGTGCAGCGCTGTGACACGTCCGAGAGGCTGTCGCCGCCGCCGTCGCCACCGTCAGACGTTTTTCTCCTTTTTTCTACCATTTTTTTCACCCCCTTCTTCTACCCTTTTCCACCTTCTTTTTTTCTCCCCTTTTTTCCACCCCTTTCTCCACTCTCTTTTTCCACCTCTTCTTTCCACCCTCTTCTTTCAAAATTTGAGTCGCATATTAAACAATATATAAAGTTCTTCGATTCGCATGTTCTCGTATATGTCACATGATCGAACATTTGTTTTTGAAAGATCTTTGAGAAGTCATACAGTAAAATTAGTGTATTTAGCTGAATTCTTTATTACATCGAGAACATTTGATATTATTCATTTGATATTATACATGCTCATGATTATTATCAAATAAGTAATCGTACGTGCAATGAATTCTGTTCGGTAAATGGAGAATATAATTGTTATGATCTAATATATCGTTAAAATCTTTCCATTTCGGTCCAAAATGATTTTCGTAACGAAATTTTGCAAATTTGTGGGTATTAGTTGAAATATGTTTGGAAATATCTTCTACTTTAGAAGAAACAACATGAAACGAATTATGATTTATAATAATATTATTCCGTAAATTTGATTGTTCCATTTTTGCCTAAGAAAAATAAATTGTTCTTATTCACTGATAAATGAATTATACAGTCTATATATACGGTAATTGGTATCAAAATTCTGATCAATCAAATAATGTTGCTCAATATCTGAGTCCCATTAAATTTCCGTGTAACAGAATAGTTTCTGGAATACATATAAATTCAAATAAGAAATGTAAATCATATTAGAATCGGTATTTTATTTCAAATATTCTGCTTGATATCTAATTAATTATCAATTCCAACTATATTAGTATTCAATTAAATATTTCGTTTCACATTATATTTTCAATTGTATAAGAATCTGTGTTCTTATTTTGTAGTTGTATGTAGTATATATAATGTAGTTTACTCTTCGAATTTTTAGCGCTCGCCGGCACTTGTTTTTTCTGCTGCGCGGCAGAGATGCGCAGCAGAAAAATTGACTCTCTCTGCTGGCGCTCGGAGCTGCTGGCTCGACGAGCGGGCGCTAAGCCGGTGCGCGATGCTGTCGCTGCCAGGATGTCGTGGACAGCGACAGTGGGGGGGGGGGCTTCGGGCGCAATGCTGCTGCTGCTGCTGCCGAGATGTTGTGGGTAGCAGCAACGGGCGTGTGAGCCGCCACCAAGATGTTGCAGGCGGCGGCAATTGGTTGGGCAGGGGAGCATCTCCAGCTCACGTCGCGGTCGGCGGCGCCGAGCACACGAGGTGCTGCAGCAAGGCCGCCCGACAGGTGACCGCGAGACTCGAGTGTGAGTCGAGCCGACAGAGGAGATGCTCCAGCTGCCCGGCGATCATGGCGGAACACTCAGGCACGCACAAGCCCAGAGCACAACACAGCAGCCAGCAGCTGGCACCTCACTTGCGCGCGACGCAATTCTTCGGAGCGTCGACGTCGGCGAGACATCGACTTACTCCCTGCAGATGAGATGGTGATGAAATTCGCGCAGGAGTCGGCGTCGCGCCGACGCCGACGCTCCACGGAATCGGCCGCTTTCAGGGCCTCCGCGCGACAACGGAGCACAACACACAGCAGCCCGCAGCTGGCACCTCACTCGCGCGTGCGACGCAATTTATCAGAGCGTCGACGTCGGCGAGACGTCCACTTACTCCCCGCGGATGAGATGGTGATGAAATTCGTGCAGGAGTCGTTGTCGCGCCGACGCCGACACTCCACGGAATCGGCCGCTTTCAGGGCTCCGCGCGACAATGGCTCCGCAGAGTCGCGCGGCGTCTCTCTCTCTCTCTCTCTCTCTCTCTCTCTCTCTCTCTCTCTCTCTCTCTCTCTCTCTCTCACTCTCGCGCAACTCGCAGCAACTTCACTCCGCTGCTGCAGTCTAGCACTCGAGCACTCCGCGCGCGAAAATTCGAATAGCGCTCCGGGCAGCTTGCTGCTCACTCTCCGCGAAAAGCTAAGGGGTTTCTGGGCCATGGGGCTTCTGGGCCACACGTGGCTCAGGAAAACTACGAGTAGTACAACCCCATAGCTATACTACTACCATTTTATAGAGTGCATTAGATTTGAGTGTTCGTCAAGCCAATTTTCAAATCAATAAGATTTTTAGTGTCAAGCACTTGGCAAGCATCGTCACTTTCTCGACTCTATCTGAAACGAGTGAGCGTATGGTCTACCACGCTAAGACATATTTCACTATGCTGCATACAAGCGTGGAGAACATTACACCCTGAACAAGATCTAATCACGTCGAGAATCTCCCGATATTAGGACGAAACTAGATGTATCCCTATTTTGTCAGAAGCCCTATCAAAACAAACGTTCAAATAAGGATATGCTTGAGCATTGTAGAGCCCATTGGAACCGATTTGATTGAGTCTGTTACCTAGCTATCTATAATTTCCCTAATAGTCTTAATAATGAACAATGTTAAATTACTTTTTTATTTTTTCTAGGCTCGTCTTCAGAGTTCAAGATATCAAGTAGGACTGGATAAGCAAGAATCCAGTACTTACAGAAACTTACTGACAAAATTGCCGTCTGGTAAAAATGCATTGGAAGCCGCTTATGAAGCTATTGAATTGAAGATGACAGAAATAGTCAATTATGTAGACAAATGGTTGAGATATCAATCATTGTGGGACCTCCAGCCTGAAAATCTTTATGGGAGATTGAATGAAGATATAACACTGTGGATGAAATGTTTAAATAACATAAAAAAAACCAGAACAACTTTTGACACTTCCGATACGAGAAAAGAGTTTGGTCCTGTCATCATTGATTTCGCGAAGGTACAAAGTAAAGTTTCATTAAAATATGATTCCTGGCATAGAGAAACCCTAGGTAAATTTGGAATGCTTCTTGGAAATGAGATGGCTAATTTCCACGTGCAGATATCAAGATCGAGAAGTGATCTTGAACTTCACTCCATCGAAGCGGCAAGCACATCTGATGCTGTGAGTTTCATTACTTACGTTCAATCTTTAAAGCGTAAGATGAAAATATGGGAAAAACAAGTTGATATATATCGGGAAGGCCAGAGGATTCTTGAACGCCAGAGATTTCAATTTCCTCCTCACTGGTTACACGTTGATAATATTGAAGGTGAATGGGGAGCTTTCAATGAGATAATGAAAAGAAAAGATACATGTATTCAGACACAAGTAGCATCTTTGCAATCAAAAATAGTTGCTGAAGATAAAGCAATTGAGACAAGAACATCAGATTTCCTGAACGATTGGGAGCAAGGTAAGCCGGTGGAAGGTCATTTGCGACCAGATGATGCGTTACAGCAACTTCAATCGTTCGAGAACAAATATTCCAAGCTAAAAGATGAACGAGATAATGTTGCAAAGGCTAAAGAAGCCTTGGAGCTTTTAGAACCTGGTACATCTTCAGTTAATGAAGATCGAATTCAAGTAGTATACGAAGAGCTTCAAGATTTGAAAGGAGTTTGGTCAGAACTGTCGAAAATTTGGAATCAAATAGATGAAACTCGAGAGAAACCCTGGCTTTCTGTTCAACCCAGAAAGCTTCGTACGCAATTAGATACAATGTTAACACAGTTGAAAGAACTCCCAGCAAGGTTACGGCAATACTCATCTTACGAGTATGTAAAAAAAATGCTTCAGAGCTACACGAAAGTTAATATGTTAATCGTTGAGCTGAAATCTGATGCATTGAAAGAGCGACATTGGAAATTATTGATGAAACAACTTAGAGTGGATTGGATTTTGAATGAACTTACTCTGGGACAGGTATGGGATGTCAACTTACAGAAAAACGAGGGAATAGTTAAAGATATTATACTTGTAGCGCAAGGAGAAATGGCTCTGGAAGAGTTTCTAAAACAAGTCAGGGAATCGTGGCAGAACTATGAATTGGATCTGATAAATTATCAAAATAAGTGTCGATTAATACGCGGGTGGGATGATTTATTCAATAAAGTAAAAGAACACATCAACTCTGTCGCTGCTATGAAGCTATCACCGTATTATAAAGTTTTTGAAGAAGAAGCTTTAACATGGGAAGAAAAGCTCAACCGAATAAATTCTCTTTTCGATATTTGGATTGATGTTCAACGAAGGTGGGTTTATTTAGAAGGGATATTTTCCAGTAGTGCTGACATCAAGACCTTGTTACCTGTAGAAACATCGCGATTTCAAAGTATAAGTTCCGAGTTTCTTGGATTGATGAAAAAAGTTTCCAAGTCCCCTATGGTGATGGATATTTTGAACATCCCTGGAGTTCAAAGATCTCTTGAGCGCTTAGCTGATCTGCTCGGAAAAATTCAGAAGGCATTGGGAGAGTATTTAGAGAGAGAAAGAACATCATTTCCTCGATTCTACTTTGTTGGAGATGAAGATCTGTTAGAAATCATTGGTAACAGTAAAAATATATCAAGGCTCCAAAAGCATTTCAAAAAAATGTTTGCTGGTGTAGCATCGATTTTATTGAAAGAAGATAATACTATTATAACTGGTATAGCTTCTAAAGAAGGCGAAGAAGTAGTATTCCAAAACCCAGTATCGACTACTTCCCACCCTAAAATCAATGAATGGTTAACTCTAGTTGAAAATGAAATGCGAGTTACTCTTGCTTCCAGTCTTGCTAGTGCTGTTCAAGATATCAAGAGTTTCAAAGAAGATAATATTGATTCCCTATTATTGATGAATTGGTGTGATAATTATCAAGCTCAAATAATTATTCTAGCTGCACAGATAATCTGGTCTGAAGATGTCGAAAATGCTTTACAAGAAGCTCAAGATAATTTGAACATTAACCCGCTTGAGAAAGTGCTCCTTCAAGTTGAAAACACTCTGAACATCTTAGCTGATTCCGTTCTTCAAGAACAACCACAGTTAAGAAGGAAAAAACTCGAACAGCTAATAAATGAATTTGTACACAAGCGCACAGTCACAAGAAGATTGATTTCTAATAACGTACTGAACTCAAAAGCTTTCGAATGGCTATGTGAAATGAGATTCTACTTCGATCCCCGACAGTGTGACGTGTTGCAGCAAGTAACTATACACATGGCGAACGCGAGGTTTTATTATGGATTTGAATATTTGGGGGTCCAAGATAGACTCGTGCAAACACCACTAACTGACAGATGCTACTTGACCATGACTCAAGCTTTGGAAGCTCGTTTAGGAGGATCACCTTTTGGACCAGCAGGTACTGGGAAGACAGAATCAGTTAAAGCACTAGGTCATCAGCTTGGAAGATTTGTATTGGTTTTTAATTGTGACGAAACCTTCGATTTTCAGGTAAGGAATACATTTATCTTATACTTTTTATGAATCATTTACTCATTTTCTCTATGAACTCTTTTTTCATCCGTATACATTCTTTAACTACCTATACAGAGTACAGCTGATCAGTGTAACCTCTGGCGAATAGAACCATTAAAATACTGACATGATCAATGCTGTTTGTACTTTGGAAATTACGGAAGCAACGTAGATAGATCTTATCCTTGAATTGTAGAATCAATAGAGAGTGTTTTGAACGATACTTATTTTTGAATGTTTTCAAAATGACATTTACCATAATTTTCAACCGAGATAGCCCGATTTATCTTGTGTAATACATATTCTTCAAATACGACAGACTTTTTCTGTTTCATTCTGTGGAAACATTTGATTGGTTGGTAGAAAAAGATTGTCATTTCTGCATTGAGTGTGAAAAGTGCCACTTCAAATTAAATTTTCTAAGGTGAGTCATTTAAAGGAAAATTATAATTCACAAAGTTTTTTTGATGTTGGGGTTTATTTACCGCGCGTGCACGCGCGCGCGCGCGCGTGTGTGTGTGTGCATATGATTCTTTTTAAGGGCGTGCGGTAGTGAGCTCCCGAGCTAGTAGCCCTATGGAACTGGAACCCCATCGGTACCGCGTGAGCATTCCCTCCGTTTTGATCCGCCGGGAACAAAATCACCACTCGTTCCTTCACTTTTTTTATCTGTTTCGCGTTCTGTAACGTCATCCTGATCCTGGATGAAGTCCAGGTGGTTGGAGTCGCCAATGACGATGTTCCTAGAAAGCGCCCCTGAAATTTTAGCTTGGAAAGAAGTAACCCGACCCAGGATGATGTTCAGGCACATAGGGTCACCGATGACGGTGTTCCAAGGGTGCGTCCCTGGAATTTCAGCTTGCGAAAGGTCATCCCAACTCAGACAATGTCCAAGTAGTTGGGGGGCGACGATGACAATGCGCCTCTGGAATTCTAGTTTGCATAGGGTCATCCTGACTCCGCATGATGCCCAGGTGCTTGGGGTCGCCGATGGCGATGTTCCAAAGGCGCGCCTGGTATCTCAGCTTGTAAAGGGCCATCCTAACGCTGGATGAAATCCAAGTAGTTCGAGGCGACGATGACAATGTTCCAAGGATGCGCTACTGGAATTTCAGATTGCAACGGGTTATCTCGCCCCCGGCTGGTGTCTAGGTACATGGGCTCACCGATGACGGTGTTCCAAGGATGAGCCCTTGGAATTTTAGCTTGCATAAGGCCATCCTAATATCGAATAATGTCATTCAAATGCTCGATGATGTCCAGGTACTTGGGGTCGCCAATGACTTGTGTTCCAAGGGTGCGCTACTGGAATTTCAGCTTGCGAAGGGTCATCCTGACTCCGGATATGTGAGTACATCATTACTATAAAATGAATTTCACTGTAGCAGCGACGTCACAGAGGGAATTTAGTTTATTTTCTATACAAAGAAAAGTTTGCAAAGGAAAATAGAATACATGATGCGACACATCTTCATGCGTGCACGAGGAACTAAAGCGTGTGGGGCGCGCGTGAGCCCTCATATTTCTGTGTTTCTCCTATCGGCAAGGGTAATTTTGCGGTTTCTTTGAACCGTCTGACTGTTTGACTGATACTGTCGTAATTAACAGTGCTGCTTCCGCCTGGTACACTTGAATTAAAATATTTTTGTTCAAGATAAATATTTTATACACGTTTTGTACATGAGATTACTATTAGAGAATTTAATGGAACTAGCAATAATCTCTCGATCGCTATCGCTCGCTCGAGTGTTTTATGGGCATTAAGGTAGTACAATTTTCAATTTTTAATTTTTTCAAAGTTCCAATCACAGATATAAAAGCCCATTCGATGATCCTTCGATCGGTAGTACTTAAAATCGCATCATATCATAATTTCACGTATTTTTCTCAACTCATCAAAATTAAAATTTACATAACCAATTTTCAAGAACGAATTTCGTGCCCACACATCGGCATTGTTAAATTTTTCATAATGAAAAATAAAAGCGCTCAGGCAGTAATATCGATCTGTCTGATCAGACTTTTCATGGTGACGCGGATTGATTGGTTGATTATTTTAACGATATATCAGTCATACCTGAAATTGCACCATACCGTCAATTTACGTATTTTTCTCAACGCATGAAAATAGCAAATTAAAACATCAATTTTCGAGTACGTACTGTACGCCCACGCATCGACATTTTTCAATTCTTACCGATGAAAATTTAAAGCGCTCGAGCAGCTCTATCGATCTGTCTGATCAGAATTGTCATGGTGACGCTGATTGATAGATTTTTAAACGATATATATCGTACATCAGGCTTGAAATTTGATCATTACCTTGAGAATGTAATTTTTCAAGGACCATAATAGGACTTTTTTAATATATGGAATTTTAGCGACTTTATGGACGATTTTCGAACGATTTTTTCCAGAAAAAAATGAAACTAACGCTATTTTTCTTTAAATTCAAATTTCGAAAAAATCCTACGATGTTTCTTGAATTTTCCTTTTTACTTCGAAACGCCGTTCGATTTTTCATTTTAGGTTAATAAAATTGACCTGTTACACGGTTGTGAGGACCGAATGAAATAATTGTTCTTAATAATTGTTTCTTCGATGCGCTGCTATGCCGCTATTTTCTATTTCAAAAATTAAATAAAGTATGTTTTTGAAGTCAGAGATTAGTACCTTCATAAACACCATATACAATATTCGTAAAAAATTTTCTGTGCTTCCGGTGAGTCTTTGAAAACGACCTCAAATTCGGTAGTCCCAAATGTAAATCCCCCGTGAATGAGAGTCATATATAATATATTAATATTGATAATTTCTTGACTCACCTACGGATTATATTGTTAATTACTTCTTTGTTTCTTCTCGTACCATGTGTGACGTCTATTGCTGCTTTTGCTTTCGACAAGATAGTTTCCTTCGTTCTTTGGCTAGTTGCATGGCAGGAATGGACATTTTGGAGCTTTTCCCTTCCATCGTTATACGAGTAGAGTATTGCCTTGCATTTATGCCTAGATTTATTCTTACACGTGAAGTAACTGGAACGTAAATTAAAGATTGGTCGAAATGAGATGCTCCAAAATAAAAAATTCAAAAAGTTTGATCTTTTCTCTTTATATGACTATCGTTTTCTATTACGAAAAACATTAAACGATATCTTATGCAAACTTGTACTCACGTAACATTCTACTAGAAAAACTTATAAAAATATACGTGAAATAATAGTACATCATGCGACTAGAGCGTGGAATGCGATATCACGCACAAGAAGTGACGAGCATGCACAAGCCGTCAGCCAAGCCGGCGAACGAGTGCTAGGTGATCACAAGAGTGCATGGAATCGAATTTCACTAATTTCGTACGATATTTCATAGCATAGTAATCGAACACGAATTTTACGCATCAATTTGAGTGTATACAATCCGATTCTACGTACTAGTATTATAATAATTGGGCTGAAGCACTAGTTTGTAAAATCTAGTTAAGGGCACGAAAATCCATGCGTGAAATGAGCGTTTATGATCACGTTTACCATTACTAAAAAAATTAAAAACAGCTGTTCAAACTTTTACTTACATTACATTTTCACCCGCAAATCTTTGAGTGTACTTATAGTCACTCCAGCACGCCTTTTTATCAATTATTTCAACATCCTTCCCATCAATGTTCATATTAGAACAAATTTCTCGCGTAATCCTCCATGTGAATCAATAACTGCCAATCTTCTTCCACAATTTCAGAGAAATTTAAAAGATGTAAACACGATGAAATGAGAACCAAAATAACGATACATATCACAGAAGCGCTCACTTTACAACGGATGAGAAAACAAAAAACTTTCAAAATTATTATGATACAGTGCAAATTTGTCTGAATATCTACTCTACTCGTACGCACGTGGCATAGACACACCTTAGGATGGCCGAAGAAAGCTCGGACGAGGAGTACATTGAGCTAGAGTATAACAGCTGTAAGTTTTTTTTTTCAATTAAAGCATTTTGAATCCCTTGAGGTTATAATACTGGATAGCTAAGTTTTTAGTGGTTTATACCTTCAAAATGAGCCAAGCTTTATCGGAAAAAATATGAAAAATTTATAGAAATATGAACCCAGATTTGGTCTATCCAATCAAATACTATTATTCTATGATTTACAAAAATGTATAAAAATTATAGAGTGCAAACGTTCAATACCACTAAATTGGTGGACGGATAAAAATGAGAATGATCAATATTTTTTATGATTGTGCGTACTTCTTCGAAACTTTTATGATTCAAGATTGAGCTAAAATGTAAGCTTACTAGATAAGCTATTAATCTGAAGTGTAAGAAAAGTTTAGAAAAGTTTAGAAAAGTTTTCTTCATATTATAAGCAGATCGCTATATATTTCATATACAGCGGGTTATACCTTCAAAATGAGCCAAGCTTCGCTCAAATAATGTTCTTTCTCGGTCATTAGATGCGTAAATTCTAGAGGAAAATTAATAATCCATGACTTGGAGTGTGACGTATATTGGGTACTCTTGACAAAAATACCGAAGATCTATTGATTCGGTTGATAAAAAGAACGTATGATGAAAATAATTAGATGATGAGAGACACGCGAATATATATATAAAATATAAAAAATGCCGCCTATTCAGTAGTGGTGCTATACATTTATATTTCTGTAGGGCAAAAGACTAATTCTAGACAAATTAATTCTAGAACAGTGTTTCATGTTACTAGTGCGTGGAATCGCATTTTTCCAAATGCTCTTCAAACTAGCACTCATAATATAAAATATCGTATCCAACTGGTGCGTTCATTTTCAATCACTCGTCCGCACGCATTTTCAAAATTTCACGCACTAGTTGTATACTATCAACTTTTCGATACAAGTGATGAGAAATGACTATCAAATCGAATCGAATCAAATCAAATCAAATCAAATCAAATCAAATCAAATTGAATCAAATGAACTCAATATTCTATATTTGAATAGGGGAAGAATATTACCGTAAGCTTGCGATCATTAAAGAATCGAGGAAAAGATGTGAAGAATCGAATGACCACATCGATGAGCAAGATGCTGCTGGTACTCATTTTTTAGATGCGGAAGAGTTTTCTGTGGATAATCATCCACTCATAGCCAGTGATATACAGTACATGAGGATGGCATTCAAATTGAATGAAAATGTGGGAATAGTCCGTTTTTTGGCCGAAAACATGATGAAGTTACTGAAAGTTGATGGTAATTTTACGAAATGAGATGATTTTCCAAACAAAATAGTCTATTTGCTAGTATCTTCCTAGAGATCATCAATATTTTTCTTTCAGATGGTTGGAATATTTTTGGAAGACGGCTTCGTGCCGAAATTTTGGTGATCAGGCCAGATTTTGGGCCCCCGATTACATTTCATAAGAGCATGGACTATGGCTCATAGTTAGTATCTAAAATTTCAAAAAATAACGATTTTCCAGTAAAATAAATGTAAAATTTGTTTTTCAGCAAACTAGTATTATTACTATAAAGTACAGTGGCGTCTGGATTTTACTGCTTCCATATATATTTTTTTGTCTCTAGATAATTGTAAATGTTACTGAAAATAGAGTACTTTGACTGATGAAATACAATGACATTACTGAGTTTTTTTCTACACGGAGAGAAAACATACAGTAAATTTTACAAAAAAAATTTGTAAAAATTACCATTTTTTTAGTAATGCAGGGACAGACGGCCACTTCAGTAAGCTTTACTAGAGGCTATGGTAATTTTTCCTATAGTCCCCAAGGCTTCGATCACATGATAATTTTTACTAATTTCCATTGTATATTTTACAGAAATGGTGATGCTAGTGAACTTTGTATATTATATCGCACGATTTCACAAGGACCGCATTATATTTATATATATACATATTAATGCATGTTGTATATTCACTGACATTTCTGTCCTTATATACAAACGAGGCACTAACTCCACCACTCGCGAAAGTCGCGAGAAGCGAAGCGCCACCTAGTGTTCGTGTATATGTACCTGCGTATTCTTTCCTGAAGTTTTTATCCCGTCGGGTTGGAGCAAGGCGACAACTCGGCTTTGCGCTATCAAAGGCACACGTATACCTTAATCATACGAGCTGCCACCTTTCATATAGGGCAAAGTCGAATGGTCACATTCTAGCTCCAACCTGGCAATATTCATATATAGCCGATTATATCAGTATTCGCGGAGAGAGTATGTCAATTGCGTTTTATAGGTTATTGTCGGTGGATGCCAGCTGATCTGTAGAGTGCAGACGATTGTCGACGCGGGCACTCGACGAGTCGTCACGCATGCGCACAACACTCGTTATCAGCAAAATTTGGTTTGTAAATCCTACTGTACCGTATAGTAAAGAAAAATATAGTGAACCATACTATATTTATACATGAAATTCACTATCTTATAGGAAATTATGCTATCCTTCTATAGTTAAATTCAGTAAATATTATCACTTGTCACGGGCTACTAATTATAACTATTTGTTATATCAGGCCCTGTGATATCTCTCTCCACAGTATTATGTCATATGTAAATATTTAGCCATGTTTCAGCGCCCAGCGAGAGAGCCAGCGCTGCCGACAATGGTAAGAGAGAGAGAGAGAGAGAACACGTCGCGAACGAAATTCGAGGATCGCGCCGCGTGACGTCAGCCGAAGACGGCCGAAGTAAGCTCGGCCGGCCCAGCGCGCGGCGAAAGCTTATCAGTTTATTGCCGGCCCTCGTGCGCGATAGCACGTGCCCTCGAATCACGAGACCGCCCTGAGGTGTTATCGCGGCCCTAGAGAACGACAGCCGACATCCCCCACGTCACCTAGCTCGCCACCCGTGCGCCCGAGGCCAAGCCGAGAACGAGCGCCGATCCAAGCCGGAGCCGATTCGAACCTAATTGCCGAGTAAGTGCCGCCTTCGATCGACATCTCTCTCTCTCTCTCTCGCGTCTAACACGCGTTCACGCTCTCTCTCGCTCCGGCCCGCGAGGCGCGACCCAAGGCTCGTTGCCTTACTTGTGTAAAGTCGTCCCTTGTAGATCTAATAAATATTTGTGTTTGTCAGAATCAACTGACTTTTACTTTGCCACGCTATTCCCGCTCAAGATCCTACTCCCGCGCACACGAGCCTCACCACCTCGTGCGCGCCACTCCTTTATCGTTATCAAGCTCCAGACCCTGTGGCCATTACGTATTGATTAATTATTAATAAATACGGCGGTGATACACTGTACAAAATATAGTGTCTGTGACTATATTTTTACAAGATTTCACTAGTATATAGTACATCTTACAAATATATAGTAAACAACCATGTATGTATAGTTACCGGCACGATAGATCTACTAACAAGGAAGTTTTGATATATGAACTATGAAGCCGAAGTATAAATATATTTGTTCATGAGCATTCCGAGGAATAAAAAATGAACTTTTCAAAGTATGTTCTGTTAGTGATATTTCTCGTACAATCGATTGTCGCCATCAGAGTTAGGAAAAAATCACTTTTTAATAATTTGTTTAAACAATTATTGTTTAAACAATTATGAAATTATGTCGTTGATCGAAGTTTTGTCATCTGACATCTTCCACGGTTTTATTCTATTTCCGAAAATTACTTTGAATTTAGCTCGCCCACGTTCTCAGTGTGCTTTAACGGATTAAGAGTTCGAAAATCTGAAAAAATCCTTTTTGTTCTTAATAATTTGCCATTTGTAAAGTAAATTTTAACATATTTCCAGGTAATCTGAACCATATTAATCTGGCAAGACGTCCTAAATTTCGTATAGTAGGATTCACCAAAAAAGTATGGCTGTCGCATTTTTCCTTCATATAATATAGTAAAAATATAGTAGGGTTTACCAGAAATTTTTTTTAGTGTAGTAAAACATGCCAGAGCCCATAGGGAATATTTCCAACGTGATAAATTTTACAATAGTCCATAGTAATTTTTCTTGCTTTTCTTAGTAATTTTTCCTGGAAGGTTATGTAAAAAGCCTCATTATGGCCGTCTGTCCCTGCGTTACTCTAAGAACATGGTAATTTTTACTACATCTTTTCTCTCTGTGTACCATATTCAAACAGTTAACTTTCATTCTTCTCAGTGTGAAATCGAATCTACACCTCTTGATGTTGCTTATTACATTCAATTGTTCGAAATTCTTATTTATTGCGATCTTTGGAGGCAATCCGTGATATGGAGTTTAATAATTAAAAGAAATATCACATATCCGGAGTCAGGACGACCCGTTGTAAGCTGAAATTCCAGTAGCGCACCCTTGGAACACAAGTCATTGGCGACCCCAAGTACCTGGACATCATCAAGCGTTTGAATGACATTATTCGATATAAGGATGACCTTATGCAAGCTAAAATTCCAAGGACACATCCTTGGAACACCGTCATCGGTGACCTCAAGTACCTGGACATCATCCAAGGTCAGAATAACCCGTCTTAATCTAAAATTTCAGTAACGCACACTTGAAACATTGTCATCGTCGCCCCCGCAACTACTTGGACATTGTCCGACGTTAGGATTACCTTTTGCAAGCTGAAATTCCAGGGGCGCACCTTTGGAATATCGTCATCGGTGACGTTATGTGCCTGAACATCATCCCGGGTCAGGTTAATTCTTTCCAAAAAATCCCAGAAGTGCGCCCTGGGAACATCGTCATCAACGACCCCAATCACCTGGACATTGACCGGGGTCAGGATGTTGTTAAATATACGCTTTTGGTATATATATATATATATATATATATATATATATATATATATATATATATATGAAAATTACTATCCAAAAAGTAGTTTCACTATTTAGAACGTTTGTTGAATATTGAATCTAGAGTAAGCTTTGACCGATTTAATCAGCATTCATTCTCGTGAATTCGCGCTGGTATCGTGACAGTCATCGTACAGCTGTTCCATTATTTCTTGGGTAGCAAAGTCCGCCTCTCATGTACCGAAATTTCTTTCAACTTTCAAATGGTTTTTTTCACATTATTTTAGTTTTATTTATTTAATTATTATTTTTCTATATTTTTGAGAAAAAAATTTCAACCTCATTTTTTTCAATTGTTTCATCAATTTTTTTTAAATCATTAGCATATTCATCAGCCTTTTTTCATGACAGTTCTGAAAAACTATGAAATTTCGGTTTTTCTCTGTTCTTTTCTGACTATACATAATTTTTCCTCTATAAATTGAATACGTGAAACTCTTCAAAACGAGAATCGATGCACAGAGTTACATTACATATTGAACACATATAGAAATTCGCCGATCTTTTGTAAAGCAGATAACATGAATGCCATCTTCTCCTTTTGTCGAGTTTTTTTGGTGATTAATTCCGACACACTAATCTGAAAGGAATAGAGATATTTAAATATGTCTCCTTTTGTAAATCAACATCTAGCGATGTCCTGGCCACCTGTAAATGGAAAGATGGAAGTGACATTTTTCCATTACTTATTTCATAAAGGCAGGCGCATTACATAAATGGCGTATCAGATAGTCAAAAAAATTAGTGTTCTCTTCTTTTTGTCCCTTCAGCCGTACTGTAGGAGTTGTAGCAATTTACTAAAATAGTGATACCTAATTGGTCCATAACACGTAGAATTTCATTGACACCATCGTTGAAATGTCGGCAGCAAGAAAAACTGCCAAATCAAGTACAGTTTTGCCACTGGAACCGTGCTGAGGTGTCGTTGACCACATAACTGAATCAAAACTTTCATTGGAGTTTTGTGTGAATTCACGTAAACAATGTATGAGGAGTTTTTCTCTACTCAGTTCTTCATATATTGTTTTGACAGCTTCGAATACTTCTTTCGACATAGGATGATCAGGCTGGAAATTTTCTATGTCTCCACCTTTTGAAAGGAGTTGAAATTCAAACCGTGGATGCATCGATCGGAACGTAGTTGATGTCAGATGGAAGCTAATAAGATTCCGCAATTTTTGAGCAAGAAGACTTTGCTCTACTGTGCTTGTGTTACGAGCTGTCTGTCTCTAAAGTTTTCAACAGTTTTCAGGTTATGTACTGTATGTATGTCAACACGGCGCGACTCATTCGAAAGGTACGAATTAGTTGCACCTTTTCGATATAAAACAAAAGTTCAGATTTACAGTCCATTATTCATCTGTAGAAATGCACGAGAAAGCGCGCCGTGCGCCCGGTTTCCCGAGCATAACTGCCGGGATCACAGAGTGGAGGCATGGTCGGGGAGCCCAACCGTCTGCTAGGCGGCCAGTGGAAAACTGATTTGCGCGTTCCAAATCACCCGATCGATCTGTAATTTCTATATTTCCGCAACTATAAATCATATTTTTATGTTTAACGACTTAATTTGGGGTATCTCGTCATGCTGAATCTAAATTTCATCACGGTAACTGCGAAATAATGCACAATAAATGTTTAATTACTATTATATCGCATCTAATAATAGTACTTTTGTTCAATGAACTATAAATAAACCCGGATATAGGCATTCTTGGCATGGAATTAAGTTACTCTTCTTGTAATTGACGATGAGGCCTAATTTTTTCAAGAACAGTCTCGTAGTATTCATATTTTTAAGGCAATATTCATAATATACCGAATAGCCAAAGATCGTTTAAGTATATTACTGATATCAAACCCAAGTTACATGAAAATGAGATGACTAGTTTCAGAATCTTTATAAAAACAAAGGGAGCTACTCTCAGCCCGAAAGAGAGGTGTAAGTGAATTCATACAAAATTCCTAAGATTCTAAATCGTAAGTATTTTTGACAGAACTTATGTATTGGTATCAAATACTGGGCATTTTTCAAGTTCATAGTTGCTATAAAACAATCTTCTTGCATAAGTTTAGCTACTACTCTTCCGTCTTCTAATTTAAAATGTTTTCTAGAGATATATTGATTCAATTTTTTTTAAATTCAAAATTAATCGATTGAACCGTCTTATTTAGGATCTGAAAATATATTTGGAACGAACTGATCATCACAGTTTCCAGCCGTAGTTATGGCACCTTTTTGTCGTAAATCTGAGAGAATGTTCAAAAGTTTTTGTTCATTTATAGATCGCCATTCTCTCTCTTCTGGCTCAGAATCTTGTCTAGGCATAGACGTAGAAGGGATCTTGTATCCACTCAACAAAGATACAATTTTCTTGTCAGAAGTGATTTGCTTCCACCTTGCTCTGAAAAATTTTAACCTTCCAACTATTATTCTTACATTTTCTATCGGCGTCTTTGATTGTGGTATTGATTGACGTTCTTCTTCATCCTGTTGTCGTTTCTGGAAGTCTGATAGGGCTTCTTGGAGTACTCCTGAGTTTTTCACCCACTCACCGTCTTCACGGCAATTTTCGTTACTTTACGAGGCAGGTATTGTAAGTTTTTTCGATATTTATGTATCTGGTTTTTTGGAAAAGTTCTTTTATGGTGAGTTTCAGTGCCTTGGCCAACTTCAGATTTTCATATAATTCTTCTCCAATCATCCATTCTATATGAGAAAGCATATCTTTCAGTGAAAAATTTATATTAGCAACAATCAATCTCCGACAACTCGCAGATTCATCATGCTGAACATCTGCTAAAAGTTTTATGGCATCACTCAAACACTCTATAATAGGTAAATGTTGTAAATCTCTGCCATCCTTAATTGAGGCAGAAAAGGCCTCACTAATGGCAGATAACCTTGCAGAAAGTTTCTTTTGTTTAGGAATGATACGTGCATCTCTATTTATAATTGCTTGTGTTACAACAGCTTCACGACCAGACTGCGGATATAATTTTAATTCAAATCATGTCCGTTCACAGGGTTAGGGCCCTGTTTTTAGTATACAGCTTTATTCACATTTTTTACAAAACCAGAGTCGGTGCCTTTGTACACAAATTAGAGTTTGTATACTATTTGATCAAATTTTTTATTGAATTTTTATTATTACATTTATATATTTTTTCTCAGATCAAAGAGTCTGTGTTTTGATATGGTTATCGACTTCTTATATAGTGCAACGAGATTCGTTGCAGTATGGCCGCCATACAGCCAAGTACTACGGGCGCGAACATACAGGCGCTCCCAAAACCCGTAAAACCTAGGATTAAGGATAGTATGTGATTCCAAGTGTAAATCAACAAACGGTCAATTTCTGTCCACAGGAAAGTGACGAGCAGTTACAGAACGCCGTCTTCGAATTCTATTGTTTTTAAATAAATACTTTATAACATTATCCGCTCTTTCATCATTCAAAGCCCCAGTTTCATCATTCCAAAGAACCCCGGTTACAAAAGGTTAGAGCCCATACACACATCTTTAAAATACAGGTTAGAACCTAGGATTATCGTCACTTTTCTTGATGAATATTTTTTGACATGTGCAGAATCGTGTTAGAATTCAAATTATAAAATCCACGAGGCATCTTAAGGCTAGTAGATTATAGTCATATGAAAGATTATAGTCTAAGCTGCTGTCATGACTGCTCCTGCTGCTCGAGCTGCTGCAACCGCGACGTCGCCGATGCTTGCGTTTCGTAATTTTCTTCTCAAGACGTTTCAATCGTCTTTTTCAACTCCCATGCAATGAAGAGTCGTTGTATGATGAACAAGATGAGTCTCTAGCTCGCTTACAACCCATTGCTACTACTTTAAAGTTGTGTTTTTTTGGCACTAAGAGAAGAAATTAGCCAGCGCGCGCCGGCTGAGGTTGTGAGAGGCACAGACAGCGGAGCGAGGGCACTGGTGTTCTTTTTCAAACATATGCTTTAAAATTGTGGCTACTAGGCCGGAGTCAAGGGTACTACTTGTGTTCATGAGGAAGAGGCGCGCAATACAATTACAAAGTGCATAATATAATAGGTGAACTCATAAGAATAATTTTGAAAAGTAATAAGAGTGAAATGTAGGGGAGACCGGGGCTAGTTGGCTACAGGGGCAAGTTGACGCAATGGCTATATCTCGTAATCTATCATATATATAGCACCACAACATATATACCACATGATCAACTCTTTGTTTTGTATATATGCTGTGAGTTTCAGTCCGATAGCTGCCTTTGAAGGGAATAATAACTTGAAGGGGATAATTGAAGGGAATAATAACTTTCACTATCAGGTGGCGCGTCAGCGCCACCGACGACAAGTATGCGCAGCAAGTGAGGGGACCCGACAAGCCAGTATATACAGCTCGTTTGCGGTTTAACCTCGCACCTAGAAATTTTTTTTTTTTAAACCTCTGTCCTGCAGTTTTGCAATGGTTACCAGCAAAACCTGCATTCAGTTGCGTTTAATTACGTCAGAAAAGATTTGCGAAAATTGACGTTGTTATTTGGGGTATAGGAGGTATAAGTCGACGAGCAGACGACAGACACTCTGAACCTCTCGCAAAATCTCGCACAGAAAATTTTTCCCACCACTGACGTATATTACGTGAGAGCGGTTCGAGGCCTATTGCGAGCGTGGTTCTCAACGAAACGTAAACGTATATTACGTCCAGCCTCGTATCCTCGTATGTATGTATATATATATGTATATTGATCCCAGCTGTGAACTGTGAGATCTGCATCTGCTCGAGTTAGTTGCAGGTTATAGTTTGCGCTTTCTGACGCAGTCCAACAGAACAACATTAAAATCGTCATTACATATTGAAATGTTTCCCACGGGGTCAGGCTCTCCCCCGTCTACCACCTACGTCACCTGAATATTGTTGGGCAAACTTGAAGATTAGCAAAAAAAGTTGCATCTCAGTTAGGTGCTGACTCGTATCTCTTAATTCAGATTCAAAGAGTAAACGGTATGTATGTTAGAAATTCATTAACTCAGATAAATTTTTTCTTGTTAAATGTTGGTTGGATATACTTCAAATCTTGTTTACAGACGGATGAAGATGCTGAATCATTACGTTCTTTGGTTGTGCCATTAGAAGAATAAGATTGAAAGAAAATCTAAGAACAACAGACGATGAATTACAGAAATACAAAGAAAAAGAGGAATAGTTGCACAATAAGCAATTGAAGGCAAAAGAAGTGGTTCTTGGGAAAATACGTGTGATTTAATTATGAAGCTCAACTCCAAAGAATGCGAATGGAAACCAGAGAACTTAGTAAGAATGTACATTTGTCGTAAAATCAACCCATGATATTAAGAATTTGGCTGTGGAACTTCTAGAGAGATGCGCCAAGATCACTCCGCCAATCAATGAAGGCATTGATAATGATGATTCAAAGGTCGATTATATGAAGATTGATGATGCAAAGGTCGATCATACAAAGATTGATGATGCAAAGAATACTATTGGAGGGGAGCGACCATCTCCCATAGGTGAAGAAAATTTTGAAGAAGGTAGTGATATTAGAGAAGGTGAACTCTTGGCAGCCAAATTTGATAAAGATCAACTGTGATATAGCTGGTTTATTGCCATTAGTGTTTCCAACTAAAGAGTTATGTGGAAGAACTATTGTTCGGTAGGAACATCATGAGGATGCTCAGTGGCATCCGCGCCTTTGTATCTGAGCATGAGCAGCCTATCATCGGCACGTATACCCAATCTGAAAGGTATGATAATGATTCCACAGAGATTTGTTCAGGTATCTTCTGTAATGCGCTTTGTAAAACTCAAATAAATGTAGAACTAGAAGAAATTCTGACTTATCAAAGTAGGGGCAACGAGACTAATATTGTTAACGAAGCCCAAGCAGATACTAATAAATCAATTAGTGATTTGACAAACGTTCATGGAATGAAATATTTTTTAGGTAATGAGGAAATAGTTCCAGGATCAATATGCTGAGGGTTCTCTGTTGGTGAAAGATATCATTCAGTCTCATGCAGGTTTTGATGACCAACTTGTTCCAGGAAGTTTCAATAAAGGTGAAATGAGACAGATCAAAACCTCCATGGAGGAACAACCTATAACGTTTGCACAACAGATTGTGTCCATGAGCTGGAAAATGTCCCCCACGGTCAGGCTCTCCCCCATCTACTACGAGTCACCTGGAATATTGGGCCAACCTACATTCAAAAATCGGAGTCCAGTCATCAATCATGGTAGAAAATCATAATTTAATAATAATTTAAGGTTACAAATTATGCATAATTCAACCTCTGACACGTTTCAAATTTTTTTATGTACAATGAAGATGCTGAATCATTATGTTCTTTGGTTGTGCCATTAGGAGAAGAAATAAAAGCATTGAAAGAAAAACTAAGAACAACAGACAATGAACTACAGATGGCAAGGTAGATATTCTTTTTCTTTCAATCAGATATACGTATCTTACTTCTATTACAGTATTTGGTTTCATTGACAGGAAGATGATTTATTAACATACTTGAGAGACCAAATAGAGAGTAGAGAAAAAGAACTTTTCGTTGTTGTAACTAATGAATTTGAGAAAAAACTGGAGATCAATCTCCAATGACTCTTGCGAAGAAAATAGTTGACAGTCCATTGAAATTGTTTGATAGTTGTATTCAATCGAACAGAATTGATTGATTAATTTTCTATGTTTAACTTCAGAAAACAACTGTAAACCTGCTTCTGGAACAAGTAACCAAAAAACTATCAAGTCAATGTCAAGTCACCAACCACTACAATCATCTAATGATAATTTTTCAGCATTTGAATTTCGCACTCAAGTTCGGATGAATTTCAAATTTGATAAAAAGTCCATTCTCAATTGCCTTTAATGCCTCATTTGCCTTATTAGTAAGTTAAAAAATAATTGAAAAGTGGAAGCAATGCTCATTATTCTATCATTTTATTATAATTTTATCTCGTCACTGCCAAAATATTATAATAATTGTGTACGAGAACTAGCCATGTCATGTTTATGAAATTTAAAGCATTTCAAAGATTAACATTATATATATGAATATATGAATGATTATAATAACATTCTGGGGTTTTCTCAATGCAAATACAGTAAGATTTGATTTAATTTTCAATGAGCTTTATACAATTGACGAGCTCATTTTCGAGTAACCGACCAAGTACGATGGCGCGCCTGTAGATGGCGAGGCGCTGAGTCGCACGCGTATAAGATATAGTGCGGCGCTCTCTCGCAAGAGAGTTGGCGCTCTACCGTCTATATATGAGGGAGCTTGACAATATGCAATTAGGCCATTCGTGGTTCATTTCAGTCTCCTATGTGATCCTTCCATACTGGAGCACATTTTTTTGAACTTTTTATGCCGTGATTCAAAAGTAATGTCGGCCGGTAAACAAAAGTACAAGTCTCAAGTCGTATATCAAAATCAGTCTGCCAAAGAACATAACATGGGTAGAAATTGATGTTGGGTTTGAGTATTTGAAACATGTTAGTCCAAGACTCATCTACTTCAGAAACTTGCTATCTCGGACTTTTCACCTTTTAGATTGTCTCCGGAAAATGATTGAGAAAACAAGTTTCGTTATGAAATTTTGCATGAGGATTAAATATTGTTGTTGCAAAATAGGTGGAAAGGGAAAAATGACACCAAAAAGCAAGCCATTTTTTGAGATTTTTTTTCAAGTT